>OZ023269.1:105879272-105934272 GCA_964006375.1 Tillus elongatus | reverse complement strand
CCGGCAGAGCAGAGGAAAACCTGGGCGATAATAGAAGGAGCGGAAATACACAACAGCATAGTGGATATACACATATGCGTCGAGAGCCGGAGTCGCGGTTGAAATAGGCCTGGTGGCCTATCAAGACAACGTAGGAATCGGAAGCAGAGGGCTAAAGCTCCACGACGGGTATCCGATGCAGATGGCGGAAATGTTCGCGGTGGGTACGGCAGTGTAAACGGATGGAACCGTCAACATAGCTCACGACAGCAGAGTCGCCCCGTACATGCTCACCAGAAGGAAGGGAGGAACGGCCGCCAGCAGCCAAAGGAAGATGCAAGAGCTGGACCGCACGGGAACAAAAATTAGGCAAAGGCCGCCGGGAGCAACCCCTTAGGTCACGAGAGGATATAGGCTGCGGTGACGAGTAAAATGCTCAAACTAAGTGCCAAGGAGGACACTAACGCTGAGTGGCAGGTGCACTGGGACGAGGAGAAAAGGGTAAGACCACTTATCGGTAAATAGAGAGCATGGGTGCGGGCCTCCAGTGCTGGGGTCACAGGGTTGTAGGCATGTTGACTGTCCACGGGCCTCTCAAGGACTACTTTAGTAGGTTTAACCTAAGGCCCGGAACAGGAGAATGTGCATGCGGAAACGACGAACAGGAGACAGCAAGACATGTGCTGGAAGACTCCGAAATGGAAAATCATACAACGGCAAGAGAAAACTTTTCCCGAAAACAGAACAGGGTTGAAGGTTCCTACCAGTTCAAGGAAACTAGGTCTACCAAAAACGAAGAAATCAGGAATTTCAATAAATGGGCGGAGGAAATGGAGCTAAAAGAGAAAACTCCAAGTGCGATTGGAGCTAACTGCGGAGACAGAGAGGCCGCCGAATAGAGAAATATATGAAATCTCGGGAAATGCGAGAGTGAAGTGAACGTTCGTATTAATGCGAGGAGGGTTCTATGCGTCTAAGGTCCTAAATTACCCGGTGATTTTTGAGTGTGGACGTTGAGGGTGGCTTCGAGCCAACAAGTGTAGGAAGATACCATAGCCTAAAGTCTTCGGACGGGAAGGCAGGGGCTCCGGCCTCGAGACCGTAAACTGTCTGAATACGCGACTCGAACCCGCGACTTCCTAGTTTAATTCTAGCGGTTACTCTCCTCGCGAACTGGGCTATTCGGGCTGTAATCCGTATCTTTTAATCTCAATATTAAATGATGTCGCTGAAATAAATCTTAAAATGATTACTCAGATACTGGTTAAGAACAGATAAAAAATTATAAATTACAATGGTTTTTGTTTGTAATACATTGTCAATATAATTAAGAAATTCGATAAAAAATGGCCCACTTGATGCGAAATCAGATACGCGTGGTTTTTAAACGCCATTTAAAAGTTATAATGAATACTTTTCACAATGAATTAATTACAAGTCCTTTTAAAACTTGTGCAAACAATTTATGTAACTGTTTCCAAAATAACGGTAAGGAATACAACAAAAACATTTAAAATGTACAGGTACAAATGATAACAACAAGAAACCCCTGACTTTCAGGCGTAAAATGAACTCTAAGATCATATATAATTCAACTGTAGATGTTTCGCTTGAAAAAATCTTTTTTGGTTTCAAAGTTTTGGAACGTGTCAACAAGTTCTAGGCACATATGTTACAAGTTTAAAAGTTAAATGTTCCTAAGTAATTCAAACTTCAAAAAGGAAATTTTATCTGATCAGAGTTGAGATTCCCAAGCGTAAAATATTTATGTAACTCTATATCTATGTTGTCTTATCAATAAATTATGTTATACGAGAGCTACGGGTAAATAACAAGGGTTTCTTTTGGCAAAATGATTGAAGGGTTTCTTTTGGCAAAATGATTGTCGAAATATATTCACGGCCGATTTAATTAAATTGGTTTCGTTATTATATATTTAAAAAGACATTTCCTGTTTATAAATTTGGAAGTTTCTGGTATTTATAAACACAAACATTAACTTATTAAATCGTTCTCTCGGGAAATGAAATTGAGTAACCTAATTCTTCGCAAGTAATCTGAAATCTATGTTATTTTTCTTGGTTAATTTCACGAACAACGTAATCAAGTCGTTAAGGGATTTTAGGTTAGAGAAATGTGTGAGAAACTTGAATAACCAAATTACAGGAGAATATATTATTTGGTCGTAACAATCACACGAAAACCCGTAAGCTGCTTTTGGGTTATACCGAAGGGGAGGATTTATTTAAAGTTAGTAGTTTATTCAGTAATTAGTCATGTTTCCAAGCAAACCATAATCATGAATATATTTTAACTAAATTCTGTTAACTATACACTGAATTATGTGCTGCTACTTTCATTTGTGTCACATGCAAAAGTTCTCATATAAACAGTTACTTGTTATCAAAACATTATAGGGAAAATAATAAAATTGAGGAAACTAGTTTTAAATAAACAAAGCATTCAAATGACTAGTTTCTCCATTTTATGTACATGCAGTTCTAAGGCCCTAGAGCAAGCGCAAGTCAAGCAAAAAATACCAAACCAGTCATGTTGGTGATGCGTAGCCAAAGAGGTTGTATATGTTAGAGGGAACAAAGCCGAGTTTGCAGCCTGTCGATTTCCCACTCCTGTCACCGTCCAATCACAAACAAAATTTTGAATAACGCGCTAATGTGTTTTGTTTTGATTCGTTCCCCCAACCGCGCTTGAAGTTATTGTCAGCTGTCAACAAGTATTTGAAGTGTTTGTTGATTTGCGATTAGAGGTTATCTTGTGTGTTTTGCCGTTTTTTAGCAGTGTTTTAAGAGTGTAAAAGTTAAAAAATGCCAAGGTGTATTGTGAAGAACTGTATGTACAATAAAAGTGCCAATTATGAAAAGGATAAAGCAACTGTGCATGTATTTCGGTAAGTTGTTTACATGTCTTCTGTTTCCTTGTTTGGCGCCAAATGTTTATTGGTTTTCACAGGTCCGTATTTACACATTGTATTGCTTTTGTTAAATCTTTAGCATTTATTATTGTCAATTGTGTTTTTTCAAGAAATAAAATCTTAATAATGCATTATTTATTGAATATTTGTAATGAAATTAAGCATTTTGTTTGGCAATTATTATTTGAATTAGATGTATTTACCTATGTAGTTCCAGTAGAAGCAGAAAAAAAGTAGAATAGTTTTGTTTTATCTATTACTGCATCTTTCTAGAGGTTCAGTCACTGATAAAGTAGATAATTTGAGATATTATTTTCAGATTTCCCAAAGCTGGTGAAAGATACGAGGCTTGGAAACGAGCATTAAATTTAAGCGATGAAGATATTTTTATGAACTCAAATGTGTGCAATTTACATTTTACCGAGGAATCTTATGATTTAGAAAAATCACCTTTTGCAGTATACTTAAAAAAAAGTTCTATACCTGTATTGGTAAGTACTGAATCAAGGTTATTAATTTATGTAACTATTAGTGATATATATATATATATATATATATATATATATATATATATATATATATATATATATATATAGCCAAACAGCGGTTTTTCAATGGCACTGATATCAGTGATGGCTATTTTTAAATAACAGGGACTTTAAACAGCTACTGCGATTGTGGTTTAGCCATTTACAATGCTGCATGTGCGTATGCTATTATTTTAAACACTTACAAGGTGTTAGTGTTAACCGCTTAATTGAAACCACAATATGATCTTCAGATAACTTTTAAATTATATATTAATTTTAAAACTACTCAGATTTTTACTATTAATAGAAGTTCTATAAAATTAGCATATTACAAGAATATACGATGAGAGAAATCTACATATTATTTTTATTTTAATATAATGAAAAAGTTGGAAGGCATATATATGCTACAGTTCGGTGCTGCTTTAATTCTAGATTCAGCAGGTTTTTCCATGATATAATGACTTACAAGATATATGATATTGCGCATATGCCCCGTCCCCTCCTATGACATCACATGGTGAGTAACGTTATAGAAGGCCAACTACACACTTAACACAAAGTCATTCGCAATCAAAAAGTTTCTATACGTCACTTTAATGTGGTTGAAGTTATATTCCATTCCATTTTTATATTACATATATATATATATATATATATATATATATATATATATATATATATATATATATATATATATATATATGCACAAGTGAAGTATAATAATTAAGGGGAGCCCTGAATTAGCATTGGTGATACACAAACTTAAAAAGTAGAGAAGACGTTCGTAGACATTTACAGGGGGCCTTAACATTCATAAACTTGATTTGATCATCATGTCACATAATCATAGTATAGTATTCTGATCTTAAAAAGTTAATTCCAACTGTATGCACTCAAATATCAGTAAAATACCTAATTTGTTAAGGGGTTGTGATGAACCGTCAAACTCCACTGTACGACAGCATATTATTATTGCATTGGACTCACCACATGACGCCATGCGCGTGACGGTTCTAAAAATAGATAGTCTCATTATCATATCTCGCGTTATTTGTATCATGAGTTTTTCGTTTTCTACCTATAAGAAAAGGAGAAATGTTGTATTCTAATAATGGCGAGAAGGAAAGTATACAGATACTTCTACTCGCTCGCACAAACTGCGATTGCGTGTATTATGAATACAGCAATTGCTGTTTGTCATGGAGTTTTTAGTATAAGATGAATTTCATAGAAATAATTACTCTAATGATTTGTGTAAATCTCGGTTTTCACAATCGCTGTTGTTTTGTGTTTTAATAACAGCTACTAACAGCGATCTTTTAATAGAAGCGATTAAATCACCGGTAGCTATATATCGCTCATCTCTAGTAACTATGCTACTAATTACATTCACGTAATATATTGTTATGATATTTATCGTAATTTAATTAGCCCTGCAAATTTACATTAATGGTATTCGTTTCAAATTTATTTATGCAGGTAACAAACAAGCCATCAACACAAGTCGTTTTTGGCGAGCAGCCAATGACTGATATAACTGCTATCAATGTGCCATTTGCAGCTAACCCGTCAACTAGTACTTGGTCTGGTAGCAATGTACCTGTAATGGATTATTCTCGGCCATCAACAAGTGCTGGTTTTTATGAAGAGAAAACTGTTGTAGAGGTACCGCAAAGATCGTTTAGTAGTTTAGGATTTGCTGAAATGAAAACACCTTCAATGCCACCCACTTTGAAGGACATGGTGAGTTAAATTCAGTTTTTGCCGTTTATGAAATCAGTATAATTTTAAAAAACCTAATATGTTATTCCATCACATTTTATATGGTGTTTAAGTTTGTATAGTCCATGATTAAATAAGTTAGAAACAACTGTTTTGCAATTTATCTCAACCACTATTAACCAAAATGTGTTGTTGGAAATTTTGTTTATATATTCATTTTACTTGAGAAAATAAATGGTTTATCACTGAACATTTTTTATAGGTTGTTACACCGCGCAAACGTAAACTGAAGAAGCAGTTATTCGATGCACGAAAAAAAATTAAACGGCTCAGCAGTAGTGTTCATCATTATAAGAAGAGAACAGCAACCCTTGCGAATATAATCAAACAACTAAAAGGTAAAGTAACCGACGAAACATTAGAAACATTAATGCAAATAGGACCTAATGAAGAATTTTTACAAAGACAATTAGGTCGTAAACATAAGTATGAAAATCAACTTAAAGCTTTTTCTCTTACGCTGCATTATTACTCTCCCAAAGCTTACAGTTTTGTCAGAAACACATTTAACTCGGCTCTTCCTCATCCAAAAACTATATCTAGATGGTATCAAAGCGTTAATGGGGAAGCTGGTTTTACGTCAGAGGTGTTCAACTTATTAAAGTCAAAATCAGAAAGCACAAATGGAAAACTTATATGTTCTTTAGTCATAGATGAGATGGCAATTCGCCAACATATAGAATGGGATGGGGTAAAATATTATGGGTTTGTAGATTTTGGTATAAATCTTGAGACCGATTGTAACCCTGTAGCCAAAGAAGCTCTTGTTTTTATGCTTGTTAGCATTAATCAATCATGGAAGCTTCCTCTTGGATATTTTTTAATCGACTCTTTAAGGGGTACACAAAAACAAAATTTGGTATTACAGTGTTTAACGCTACTAAATGAGTCGGGCATATACGTGGTCTCAATAACTTTTGATGAGGCAACAAATAACCTAACGTTAGCAAAAGAACTTGGCTGCGATTTGAATTGGAGGAACATTAACTCTACGTTTGTTGATCCTAGTTCAGGTAGGAAAATTGCAGTCTTTTTTGATCCATGTCATATGATCAAACTGATAAGAAACACATTAGGCGATAAAAAATTAATAATTGATGAGAATGGGGAAAATATAAAGTGGGATTATTTAGTAAAATTAAATGAGTTACAGGATCAGGAGGGCGTTCATTTGGCAAATAAATTAAGAAAATCGCATATATTTTATACAAACCAAAAAATGAAGGTTAAATTAGCCACACAACTTTTTAGCCACTCAGTGGCACATTCTTTGGAATATTGCAATGAAGTTTTACATCTTGAGGAGTTCAAAGAATGTGAGGGAACTGTGAAATTTATCCGACTTATAAACAATTTATTTGACATTCTTAATTCTAGAAATTTAAACAATTCAGATTTTAAGAAAGCAATAAACGCAGAAAATTTTGAAAACATTAATGTATTTTTAAAAGAGCTATCACAATATTTAACGTCACTTAGGATAATTGATGGACCGCTTCTGTGTGAGAGTGGTAGAAAAATGGGTATAATTGGCTTTTTATTTTGCATACAAAGTTTGCAATTTGTTTATAAAACTTTAATTGCCGACAATAATTTTTTGCTGTATTTTCCCACTTACAAAATCAGTCAGGATCATATTGAGCTTTTTTTTGGGCAAATTAGATCCATGGGAGGCTATAACAATAACCCATCAGCAAAGCAATTTAAAAGTGCATATAAAAGGATGATGGTGCATCTTTAATTAAAAGATTCATTTAAAGGAAATTGTATCCCTTTGGAAGCAATTCCTATTCTGTCACCCATTGAGGTAATAAATAAAACTTGTGGGCGAGAACGAATATCTGAAGAACCAGATGAAGACATGAGTCAAATAGATAATTTTGACGACGACACAGTTCTTCAAATATTAGATATGAATATATCAGAGTTTAAGAAAGAAGTCGTGACATATATATCTGGCTATGTAGTAAGGAAAATAACAAAAGCTCTGAGATGCGAAGAATGCGCGGGTGAACTTGTTGGGGAGAGGTCTGTGTTATTAACATCGTTTATAGATCAGAAAGACAAAGGTCAACTCCTCACATACCCATCTGACGATGTAATATCTATTTGCACTATTGCAGAAAAAGTTCTTCAAACATACTTAAATGAATCTGCGGTGATTATAAATGTAAAGGAAATAAACATGCGAATATTAAAAACTATAATAAACCAAAACAGCATATTTAAAAAACTTGAAGTTCACTTTCGAGAACAAAATCTTTTGACTTGCCATTATGGCCATCTAATTAAACTAATATCTTCTATGTATGTTTCTATTAGAATACATCATTATAACAAAAATCTATTTGATAAAAGTAGAAGTTTAAAGGCTGTTTATAACAAACTTCTCTTATTTAAGGGCCAATAATTCAGTGTACATTTCAAGTACTCGTATGTCCTTCAAATAATGTTATCGGAAAGTTATTATGTCTTATAATATGACCAATAAATTTTAGCTTCCTCTCTATTTCTTTGAGCAACCCTCTTTATTCTTTCACCTCTCCTAGCACACTTTGAAGCGTCTTTCTATCAACCTGCACTGTCTTTGAAATTTTTCTTGTCTACATTTCAAAAGCTTATATTCTCTTCATATCCTGCTTAACTACAGCCCAAGTTTCCGCCCCATACATTACCATACTCCATACACGTACGACTTGCATTTGTTCCTCATGTACAGGTTAAAATGTTTATTAGTGAGAACAGTACTGTGGTTATTGAATGCTTGTTTTGCCATCGCGATCCTCTTCAGACCTTTCCTACACTTACCATCATCTGTGATAATACTTCCAATCAATTATTTGAAATAATCTAATAAATCAAGCGTCATGTTATAAGATTTAAAAGCTACTTTTGTATTTGTATAGGTATTCAAAATTTGTGAAATGCACACGTAACGCAATCTACATCGATCAAACTTCTAGAAATTTTAACACCCAATACAAAGAACATATTTTTGCATTTAGAAATAACCATGCTGACAAATCTACATTTGCAAAACATATTATTGATACCCAACATAGACCCACAGTAAATAACGGCATAAAACCACAACATTTTTGTCATGACAAGTGTAAACTAGACTTGTTTTAAGCTTTAGAAGTAAAAAAGCATATACACGACAATATTTAGGATTTCTGAGATATTCTTCTTCCTAATTAAATAAATCAGACAACATAAATCTAACTATTTTTTCCAAAAAGTTGTTATAAGACATGATGTGTGTCGATATTTTCATTGTATAGTCTGCTTTATTAATGTGTTTGTTTAGTTATTTTATTGTTGTAATTGTTATTATAGTTATTACTGTTATAGGTTTCTTCTATCTTTATGTTAAATATTGATATACATCACGTAGACATTTTAAAGGCGTCATCCGTCATATTTGTTTTACTTTATTTTCACTTTTAAAGATTTTTTTGATTATAACATCATAAAATAGCAACAGATCTTTATTTGTAATTGTCATGATTTCGTATTAATTCAATTTTTTTCTGTCTGAGGATACTATCAAGCAGCAAAACCAGTAACAGAGACGTTGAAGAACATCTAGAATTCAGAAGGGCCACTTGCTTCAGTTAGCTTACGCGCTGGCTACGTCCTTCACCTACAAAAACGAAAACCAACAGTGAAGCCAGAGAAGTAGTCTCCAAGTCTGTATGAAGTATGGACCAGTTTCACGAAGTAAGGGCAACAGCAATCAATGAAATTAATCTCTATTTCTTTAAAAAAGACAAGGAATGTTAACATTAATTTGTAAACAGTACAATGTACTTTATGTTGTATTTTCTTCTGTTGTTGAAATAAAAACTATTATTATTTATCTAACCTTTTGAATATAAAACTTTATCCAATATATTCATCCAACAATTTATCCAACCAATAACCCAAAAAATATTTCACTGATTTGGAGAAAATTTTGGAATTATGCTTATTTTGCTAATGGCTTGGATGAGTTCGTTCATCAGATCTTAACACATAGTTTTTCCTAACAGAAAATTAAATATATTTTTTTAAACGCAATAGCTTTCAAATTGTTTAAGTGATTGGAACGAAAATTTACAACTTAAAATAACATACAGAGATGTGGTTGTGTACCAATTTTCAAGTCTTTTGATCAAAGAAAAATGAAGTTATTCGAAATTAATAATAAAATAATCCTCGACATCACTTCAAATTCTGTAATGCAATATCTACAATGTTGGACAAAGGCAGAGCAATACAGCTACCTGTACTGTTATGCTATTTAAATAAATTGTAGATAAAATCTAAATAATGGAAGTCACAACCATTGCCAGATGTCAAGATGTTGCTGACCGGGGTTGCCCGATCTTCAGAAATTTCATGTAGTTAAACCTTTCATGTATAAACATATGAAATTTTTACAACTTCTGATAATAAAGAAAACATTTTATAAAATTTAATTTTATCAGTCAGTTAAAAAATACTGTGTTTAATACCTGCAAATTTCGAATTACCCATTTCTCATGATTTTCAACTTAGGTATCCCTCCGATCATAATTTACTCTATCCGACAACTTTGTTAGACTGCGTATGTGCTGAAGCTCAGCTGTCATTTGTCATTGTGTGGTAGTGTTATTTATTGACAATATCAAATTGGAAATTTAGGACAGTAGAAACAGACACCATAAACAAAGAAGAAATTGGAAATTTAGCCTCTAGTGTAGGTTTTTGACATGATACCATTACTAGAGAGATATGATAATGTGGCAGCATAATAATATTATGCTAATGCTGTGGTACAGTCAGTTTGGCGTTTCATCACATCTCGTAACACACCAGCTGTTGTGTGCATACAGTTAGATGTAATTTTTTATTATCAGAATACTACTGTAACATGATGAAATCAAGTTTATAACTGTTAACATACTGTAAATAATTTCTCCACTTTTCAAGTTTGTGTTGCTGCAATGTTAATTAAGGGTTCCCTTAATTATACGCATATTGTGCGTATAAATGTAATATAAAAAAAAAAAAAAAAAATGAAAATGCAAGTGAACCTATTTAATTTAGCTCTGTATTCTACATTATCTGAAAAAGACATTATAGGCGACGAAGTAGAATGTAATTTCGGTAAATTTGCAGTTGACTGCATGAGGGTTTTAGATATTTTTTTCCAGCAACATGCTTAAAACCTTCCTCGCCCACAAGGCAAATTTTCTGGCAAACAACCCCCAAGAAAATTAAGGGACTTTGAAAACATGCGTTTTTCACATTTTACAGCAATACCTCCTTTAAACCCTGTCTACCCCATATTCGCCCAGGTCCAGCAACCTTCTTGGGGGTTGCTCACAAGAAATTTTTCTTGTGCTTTATGCTTTGAAGGTAGTTGTATGCATGCACAAGGGGAAGGAGAACCCCCCGAATTTTTGGGTGAGGAGCAGAAACCCTCTTCCTCCTGGGGTTCTTCTCCTGCATGCACACAATCACCCTCAATGCATCAACCAAAGGATTTTTTTTCCAGCTTTCTAGTTTATTTTTCTAGAGTATATTTCCTGTTTATCAATTGCTTTGTTTGAGTTTTGTATCCAAATTACTCTATAAATATATGTCATAGATCATGTTTTTGCTTGTCCTTCTTTACCTTGTTTTACTGTTCCTAATTAAATTAATTAATTTTCATAACTTTTAATATAAGGCTAAATCTTACAGCTTATATAAATATATTATTTAATATTGTTATGAAAATTCACTATCATAACGCACTTGCTGCGTTCCGAACCTTTTTAGGTTACCTATTTATACAAAAGCTTAAGAAATTCATGAATAAGCATTACATTTCAATGATTGAATAATTTCAGTTTTATTTCTAACCAAACTAAAAATTCCTAAATACGTCCCTGACGTTTCTCCCACTCAAGTCACCGAACTCCGCCCAGTTAGGAAAAGTGTACAGGCTTCTTGTATTGCAAAACTGCACCTTTGTTACCTCTATCCCTTACAACCTCTTTGTGCGTAGCCAACGTGGATATGACAAACTGACGATTTTCAATATGAACGAAACCGATTTTGTCCTCATTGGCTATGCACCTCAGACAAATGATATCCCTATAATTATATTTCAAATATAGAGGCAAAGCATTATTTGTAGGATAATAAACAACATGATACAACCTAAACTGAATTTTTTTGAAATGTTTCCCGGTCTGACCCATATAAAATTTTATGATTCATTGCTAAGTATACATACTTTACTTGCATATGTAGGTTCCTCGAGCGATTCCATAGCACCTATCGTTAGTGGGTCAATAATTCTTAATTACGAATATCCAGTGTCTTTTATTGATTTTACCTATTTTTGCCTTGGACCATAATTTGAGAACCACTACATCGATTTATCAATTTAGCGCAATCAAAATACAGGTTAGGTCAGAAAAATGTGCCCAAATTGTTAAATCTCAAAAAGAACACCTGTATCAAAAATGTTTAAAATTAGTTTTAAGATTTGAAAAGAGCATAAAAAAATAAGGCAAATAAAGTACATTTTCAAATTGCGCGTGTCATTTTTAAAAATTTTTTATACAAGGAAATTTTACAACAATTTAACATACTAAAAAACGAATCCTACACACCAAAGCAAATTATTTTTAGAAAATCAATAAAAGTATTTTGGGTAATTACATTTAAATTTACAAATATTTTTCAAAATGACCACCATTTTTGTTAATACACACTCCAGCCCTTTAAGCAAACTGTTGACTATCTCCTAATCGTACTAGGATCAATTCTTATTCCTTCACACACATTGTTTATTCTTTGGAGCAATTGCTCCTCGTTATTAATGTCTTCAGCGTAAACCATTGCTTTTAAGTCTCCCCCACAAGTAATAACCTACCACATTAAAATCTGGAATCCTCAGTGGCTTTTGAATAGGTCCGCCGTGGCCTATCCAACTGTTTGGGAAATTTTCATTGACAACATTTCTCACAATTAATCTGAAATGTGGAGGAGCCCCGTCGTGCTGAAAAAACATCACCTCAATATTTTCGTATTCTAAGAAGACCAGCAACACGTTTTCGATAAAATCTAGGTAAAGCTCACCTGTTAATCTATTGGGAAGAATAAATGGTCCTATTAAATGGCCATTAAAAACGCCACACCAAGCATATATAGAAAATTTCTGCTGCGACCTTGACTGCCTTACAGAATGGGGGTTACTTTCTGACCAAACGTGTGAGTTCCTCGATTTAAACATACCATCCCTTGTAAATTGTGCCTTATCGGTAAACATTATCTTACTTGGATTGCTTCGATTTCTAATAATCCACTGACTAAAATTTAATGCCAGGGACATAATTTTCTGGCTGCAGCTGTTGGACTACTTGCAAATGAGAAGGATAAAGTAGATGTTCTCTTTAATCTTCGCCAAACAGTAGATTGTGGAATATTTAATGCACTTGCAATTCTTGAGGTGCTGATTTTAGGATTATTTTCAACCGTGCTTAAAAATTCTTCACGTTCCAAATAGCGTCTTTCTTGACGTTCGTTCAGTTTTGCTGTTCAAGTAAGAACTTTAGAAAAAGTCTGGTCATTATCTAATACCTATACGACGTCCTGGAAATCTTCTAACATATTCTCTGGCAGTCGCTCGACCCTTTCCATCACAAAACCCATAAATATACAACATATCTCTATATTATCCTTTCGAAAAATTTTGAGGCATTTTACTTTGAAGATTACTATTATTTAGGTGAAAAAAGTTGAAACAAAGTTTAACTTAACCTTTTAGGAATGATCAACTGTCAGAAATTTGATTAAGCACTTTTTAAAATGAACTTTATTTGCCTTATTTTTTAATGCTCTTTCAAAGTCTTAAAACATACAGGATGTTGTTTTGAGATTCAACAATTTGTCCACATTTTTCTGACCTGTATTTTGATTCCGCTAAATAGAGAAATCGATAATTGAGCAAAATATACAGACCAGATTGTGCTTCTTTATACCTAGCGGTTCTAAAATTATGATACAAGACAAAAATAGGCAAAATCAATTAAACACCGTGTATCTTGGTAATTAAGGATTACACTAACGATAGGTTCTATGGAATCGCCCAAGTGACCTACATATGCAGGTGCAGTATTACACTTACAAATGACTCACCGTATATATATATATATATATATGTATATATATATATATATATATATATGTATATATATATATATATATATATATATATATATATATATATATATATATATATATATATATATATATTGTCACAACGAACACTCTGGAATGACATTTCTGGAATAGACGAGCGGTGCACAGAATAAGTTAGTTCAGTATTGAATAAGGTGGTGTGAAAGCGATCATAGAGTATAAATCGAGTTAACAGTAAGTGTTGGTCTATAGGAAGCGATCATAGAAGGCGATAGTGGAATATAGTTCTATGGACATTTAATAATAGAGAAGAGATATATTTTAGTTGACACTGGTGTTGGAAAATAGTTGGTAATAATAAATTAGTAGTTTGAAAGGGCTGTGTTTTATTAATCAACAAATCCAGAAACCCGTAGAACGTAACAATTGGTGTCAGAAGTGGGATTTTCAAGCTGCTAGCAGAAATATTCTCCAGAATATTCGTTGAACAACGTGAAAATTTCTAGAATCTCTGGAAGATCAGTGTCAGCGGTAAGTCATAACTGGGTGTGTTCTTGAAACAGAATAAACTGCTTACCAGCATTAAGTACGTCTATGCCTAAGAGACGTAGTGCAACAGCCAATATGGACGCCCAGCTGTTGGAATTAATTAAAGAAATGAAAGAAGAGGCCAGAAAAAGAGATGAAGAAGCCAGAAAAAAAGATGAAGATGCTAAAGAAGAGCTGAGAAAAAGAGACGAAGAAGCGAAAGACGAAATGAGGAAAATAGATGACGAGACCAAAGAAGAAATGAAAAAAAGAGATGAATAGGTCAGAAAAAGAGACGAAGAGATAAGAGAGGAATTGGGAAAAAGGGACGAAGAAGCAAAAGAAGAAATGAGGGGAAGAGATGAAGAAACAAAGAAAATTCTGCAAGAACAAGCCAGCAGAATTGAGAATATTACTTAGTGTGTGGACGAACGTATGAAGCAGGTAAAAGACATCTTCCAACAAGTAGAAAGTCGAGTAAGGGGTATCAGCGACGATGTACATGACAAGCTGACGAGTGTGCAGGAAGTACAAGCGGAGGTACAGGAGAAAATGCAATCACTAGAAAAGAAGTATGATACCCTAGTCAAGGGAAACTTCAGATTCGAAGATAGCCACGTAAGAATTAAGGTTCCCACATTTGATGGCTCAGTCCCATGGGGTATTTATTTACGCCACTTCGAAGCCGCTGCTACAGCAAATGGTTGGGGCGAGAGAGAGAAAGCGAGCTCGTTCATAGTATCTCTTAGAGGAGATGCCTTCGACGTGCTTCAAGGACTTCCCAGGGAAGAACAGGACAGTTTCAACAGCATTCGGTATTCCTAGAAATGAGATTTGGAGACCAGCATTTACAACAGCTGTACCAAACTCAGTTGAAAAGACGCTGTCAGAAATCGGGCGAAACTCTGCAACAATTTGAAGCCGACGTTGCCAGACTAACGCGATCAGCTTACCCCACAGCTCCGGTAGAATTTTTGAACCAGCTGTCGCTGCAAACATTCATTGACGGCATCAGGGATACCGACACTCAACAGGCGCTAAGGATGGCGAGACATAAAAACTTAAACGATGCTTTGGCACATTCATTAGAATTTGAAGCGGCCAAGCAAGCCTCTAAAGGCAATGTGAGGATTCGCAGTCTCCGAAAATGCTTACAAAAAGTGTTTCTGCGATTTTCAAAAAAATGACCGTGGAATAAAATACTCAGGGAGTTTCGCTTAAAATGGGACAGTCTGTATACATAAATACATAATTATAGTTAACGTGTTCACCCATAATATAATCGTATTTAAGAAAAGTAATGTGATACCGGAAACCTAAATCATACAAAGTACAAGTTTTGTGCAAATCACGCGCACTGGGGTTATATAACAAACAGTAATAGAATTTAACAAGTATCGGCTAAGTCTGTTCGAGAATGGCACACAACAAAGTTTCGCAATTAGAAGGACGTGAGTTAACTTAATGGTTTCATTCAAAGTCTATTGGAAAAGCACCATTCTAAATAAAGATTAGGAGATCGCCAATCTATAAATCCAAGAAAACGCTATTCCAAACAACTGAACATATTTAAACTATCAATTTAGTTGCCCTTCGTGCAAGCCAAACTACCAGAATTGAAGAAGTGCGTTTTTAATTACATTTGGCGAATTTTCGTAGGAGAAATTCGCTAATGCAAAGAACGCGACTTGATTTTTTTTTAAATTTCCTAAAATGAGCGCGAATTAGCCCCCGTAGAGCCGAATCCACATGCAGGGTGAGTTTCAAGTTTTATACGATTATATATTACACCGATGATTAAAAAATAATTCGCTGATTTTGATGAAAACTGGTAAGTAGCTTCTTTTTGTCAATGGGTTTTGTTAATGGCTTGGATAAGTTCGATAGCCAGGAGAAGTGGACCAGTTTGTCCGCGAAAATTTTGGATTTTTGTATCTTCAAAAATAACACCGCTATGGCAACCAAAGCTTGTACGCACGTTTATACTATAAAACGTATACTCCATACCAAAATTCAGATCTCCAAGTTGAAATAAGAAAAAGTTATTAGAATTCAACGAAGAAAGAGTTTGGGTAGAACTAGCAATCAGAGAAGGGCACAAGACCAATCATGTGATGAGGTTAACAACATCTTTTGAATATCACAAAGATCAAATTTTATTGGCGCAAAAAGATCAAGAAGTAGCAGAAAAAAATACTTTGGAAATTTTACAGTTTTTTCTTAAAATGTCAAAGCCGCAATTTGAAACAACAAAATTGTCGATTTTAAACAAAGATTCCAAAACGAATGTTGGTTATGTAGAAGAAATGTGGTAGAAGTGTGTTTTAAAAAGTCCTAAATTTGTGGTTCAACCGCCATTGCTCTTTATTTTACTAAAATATTTGCAGACAATTAATTTCAGATCATTTCTCTGGTGCATTGGCAATAGTTTAAGTTATAGAGTTTGTGTTTTAATAGTTTAAGTAATATTTTTAGTGAATTTTTATTTAAAAAAAAAAGACTAATAGAGAAGTATCGATGGTGAGACTTTGCAAAAATTTTTCAAATGAGCATAAATTAGGACCTCTAGAACCGATATATATATATATATATATATATATATATATATATATATATATATATATATATATATATATATATATATATAATAACTCGTTTAATAACCACATCAAAAACAAAGTCCTCTTAAGCTCCAACGGCAGCAAACCCTTCTGAACTCTTGCTAAATCTATTGGGAATAATTTCTGCAGGAGCACGTTCCCACCTCTTGTCTTGGGGGATGAAATTGTTTCTACCGCCCTGGGCAAGGCTGAACATTTTGCCTCGTTATTCGCCGGCAATTCTACTCTCAACCCACCTCCAAATGTTCAACCACCAACAGTCTCCAATGCCGCGCATAAAATGACGGATATCATTTTCAAAACTAAAAAGGTACGAAAGATGCTATCTTCTCTTAATACCAGGAAAGCCTCAGGTCTTGACGAGATGCCAGCAATTGTTCTCAAAAAATGCGCACCAGAACTTGCTCCTGTCCTGACCCGTCTGTTTCAAACATCTTAAAATAGAGGCATATTCCCTAGTAACTGGAAAACTGCTCGAGTACAACCTGTTCCCAAGAAAGGATCCAAAGCGCTTCCTAGCAACTACAGGCCTATTTCTCTCCTTTCAGTCGTCTCTAAAGTGACTTTTTGGCATTTCTGTGGATCGAAATCTCAATTGGCACCAACATGTCACATCAATTGCAGAAGCGGCTGCTAAGAAATTAGGTTTCCTCTCCCGGGCTCACAAATACTTTTCACCAGCTAATCTCTATACCTTATATACTTCACAAATAAGGCCAAACCTCGAATACTGCTCACACATCTGGGGTGCCGCTGCCGCTTCTACACTCGCTATCCTGGACTCCATTCAGAAGAGAGCTACACGTCTCATCGGTGACCCTGCCCTCACCCAAAGGCTGCCATCCCTTACCCACCGACCTGCCGTTTGTGACCTCTCTCTCTTTTATAGATATCTGCACGGGCACTGCTTAGAGGAGCTTTCTTCCATAGTTCCTCCACCTGCTGCCCCCAACAGATCTACCAGGGGAACAGAGCTAATGCACCCTTTTACTGTCCAGGACACCAGACATAGAACATCTTGTTATGCCCGCTCTTTTGTCCCGAGGACTTCCAAGTTGTGGAATTCCTTGCCGGCACATGTTTTTTCTTCTCCTCCGAACCTCCAAACCTTCAAGTCCAGAATTAACAAGTTGCCTCTTTCCTCCTTGTCGACACCCATGGTACGATAGTATTTAGGTTGTAAGCCCTCGTGGTGTGTTGTTGAAATATAAAAAATAATAATAATAAACGGACATTCAAGAATACATTTCATAAACTTATACATTGTATTGTTGTGTTTCTTATTGCGTTAGATCCCACAATGAGAAGACGCGGTGATATAATAAACGGCCGCCGTATTTACACAAAATAGGTGAAAATATCTTTGTAAACAAATTCGGTGGTTCCATTTTGTATAAACCCTCCGAAAATGCGTTGCTTCATTACTAATTCAGTAGTCAGTGCTTGACGACGTCCTAGGCGGTCAATATATCCCAGCTGAACTCTACTTATAGTCTCTAGAGATGAGATATGTTATTCTATCCTGTTTCAGTGTTGCCTTGTTTAGTTTTAAATACCACGTTTTTTGAGATGAACCAGAGGAAGTAACGAGTAGTGTCTGCGGCCTTGCTGGCCACTCCATAGCACACGTCTTTCAATACATCTAATAAGTACATTTGGAGAACCCAAATCACCACAACACATTTTAAAAGACCTCACGATCGTTAAAATGTGTTGTGGTGATTTGGGTTCTCCAAGTGTACTTATCAGTGCTCATGACAGGTTACAACCTTCACTTAGTTTCAATACATCTGAAATTGTTCATCAACATATACGTCGAACATTAACAGGCATAATATGAAGGCGGCACCATCTTGTTAACACCAATGGTTTGGAATATCAGGGCTGTTTCTATTAGGAATCAACATATACATTTACTGGAATTTTTTCTTTATTCGGCTCACTGTTGATTGGTTTGTGAGCCTGTTTGGATAATTAAATAAAATGCACGGTTCTGCTTTTGTTCGTTCCCAGTCCCGAATCTAGGGGGATCAAACCGGGGTGCTTGCTCCGGGCGGCAACTTCAGTGGGCGGCAAATTCAAGTGTAGCACACCGACAGAGTTGATCAAAAGATTGATTATCATCGGGTAGTAGACAGAAAATTGGACCAACAAACCTTAATGAAAGCAGCCAGACAAGATGGTCGACAAAATATGTGGCTGCAAAAGCCCTTTTAAATAATTTACCGGAAGTGGTCAAATCTTTGGACGAAATTTCTCTCAATGCCAATTGAAGAACTGCAAAAGAATCGAGTAGATCTAGCACGAAAATATGAGCAACACCTAGATACATTTGAGTTCTGCCAGGAATTCGCAGTTTTTAAAGAGCAAGCTCCAC
The DNA here is from genome assembly GCA_964006375.1 of Tillus elongatus. Classification (NCBI taxonomy): domain Eukaryota; kingdom Metazoa; phylum Arthropoda; class Insecta; order Coleoptera; family Cleridae; genus Tillus; species Tillus elongatus. The sequence goes on along the minus strand of OZ023269.1, from coordinate 105,915,357 downwards.
TTTTATTGGGCGATATAAATAAGGCTAACGCTTTCTGTCTCTTGCAACCAGTAAACTCTATACAAACTGGAAGGAACGCGTAACGTTGACTAGACGAGCCGTCAAGCTAAAATAGAGCGACTGCCGTAATCCTTCTAGCCGTCCTTCTCCCACCCAATAAAACCTGGAGCGATAAATCCGTCTACCTGCTTGTTCGCTCACAACTTATATAATAATAAATATTCTCTGCGGTATTTGGAAATATTAAGGGTGGTTTTTATTGAAGAAAAAAAATGAAAAAAAAAAGAGAATTTTTTTTCAACTTATATTATCGCAGAAATTTTCATATAATTGGATTGATTTATTATCATCATTAACTATTATTGTTATTGAACCGTTTTCAAAAATGCTCCTTAAAATGAGTATAATTTCAAGGAAAGCTTATTATAATGTGAACTTAATAACTATAGTGAAGTCAGTGTGTCCTTCAATTATATTTTAAGTATACAAAGTGTAGTCCACAAAAATGATATCAAACATGATTAAACAAAATACTTTTATTTGGCTTGTGGTCGCTTTTTCTCCCAAAATTTGTACTTTTCTTCTTAGCATGAGTTAGGATTCTCATGTCTGCATAAGTGGTGGCTACGAATTTTATAATTTCGTGCAGATTTTCATCTACAATCGGGTGTGGTGGATGAAATAAGTTCAATTTTTGAATGAAATTCTGCATAACAGATGCTAAAATGTTTCTTTTCAAGTTTTTCTTGCCTATACAATTAAGAACAATTTGACTTGTAAATGCCTTTTCTGCGTATTTAATTCTTTCAACCACCACGTCAGAAGGAAAATATAATTTGCCATTAGAAACAAGTCTCGTAAAAGATGAGTGATTGTTGATATCAACTTTAGCATCATGGCCACAGTATATTTTTAACAAACTTTTTTTTTGCAATCTATGCAAGAGTTCTTCTTGGCAAGTTTTCTCATAATGAAACCCTAAATATAACTCAAGATGTTCTCTTGAAAAGGAGACAATCTAGTTCTATCAATAAGTGAAATTAAATCAGAAATACCTTCTTTATCTTCCCCCCTTATTTTCTGGTTCCAATATGGTACGTTTTGAATTCCTCAAATAAAAAAACTGGTATGATATCTAAACGATCATTTAAAGAATAATTAGACAACACGATTCTTTAAAAAAATAACTGTATAATGTGCCACGTACTTACACGGTACGTGATAGAAAAGAATAGCATACAGGAACTGGGAATCCTATTCGGACCCGCTGTGTTAGGGATTTTGTATTGCATGACGTCACATAGCCAATCGCATTCTACTCGTTGAACCCTTATACTTGATACCCATACCAAGGGGGTTGTGAAAGAAAAGGTAATTCGCCATCTTGGGTCGTCCACTATATTCTTTTTTTCTTTTTATTTTTCAACAACACACCACGATGGCTTACAACCTAAATACTATCGTAACGTGGGTGTCGACAAAGGGGAAAGAGGCAACTTGCTAATTCTGGACTTGAAGGTTTGGAGGTTCGGAGGAGAAGAAAAAACATGTGCCGGCAAGGAATTTCACAACTTGGAAGTCTTCGGGACAAAAGAGCGGGCATAAGAAGATGTTCTATGTCTGGTGACCTGGACAGTAAAAGAGTGCATTCGCTCTGTTCCCCTGGTAGATCTGTTGGGGGCAGCAGATGAAGGAACTATGGAAGAAAGCTTCTCTGAGCAGTGCCCGTGCAGATATCTATAAAAGAGAGAGAGGTCACAACCATTAGTTTATAACTTTTAACAAGTTTCTGCTTTTTCGAACGTTGAAGAAATAAATCATTTTAGAGGCTCTAAAAATACTGTACATTTTTTTTATTTCAACAACACACCACGAGGGCTTACAGCCTAAATACTATCGTGCCGTCGGTGTCGACAATGAGGAAAGAGGCAACTTGTTAATTCTGGACTTGAAGGTTTGGAGGTTCGGAGGAGAAGGAAAACATGTGCCGGTAAGGAATTCCACAACTTGGAAGTCCTCGGGACAAAAGAGCGAGCATAATAAGATGTTCTGTCTGGTGATCTGGACAGTAAAAGGGTGCATTCGCTCTGTTCCCTGGTAGATCTGTTGGAGGCAGCAGGTGGAGGAACTATGGAAGAAAGCTCCTCTGAGCAGTGCCCGTGCAGATATCTATAAAAGAGCGGGAGAGAGGGGGGGTGTGTCACCAACGGCACGTCGGTGGGCAAGGGATGGCAGCCTTTGGGTGAGGGTAGGGTCACCGATGCTATAGCTCTCTTCTGAATGGAGTCCAGGATAGCGAGTGTAGAAGCGGCAGCAGCACCGCAGATGTGGGAGCAGTATTCGAGGTTTGGTCTTATTTGTGTAGTATATAAGGTATAGAGATTAGCTGGTGAAAAGTATTTGCGAACCCGGAAGAGAAAACCTAATTTCTTAGCCGCCGCTTCTGCAATTGATGTGACATGTTGGTGCCAATTGAGATTTCTATCCACAGAAATGCCAACAAGTGAAAAGGACTCATTACTTTGAATAACTTGGTTGTTTATTGTGATGGGTCTAGAGCTGGTGTATCACTTATGAGAAAGAAAGCAAGACTGTGATTTGGTGGGGTTGAATTGTACAAGATTTCTACTTCCCCAGTCTAATATTTTTTGGAGATCCACGGAGATAGAACCCTCCATGAGTCTGCGATCCTCATCTAATTGGGCTAAAGAGACAGGTTTAGAATATTGTATATTTGAGTGGAGGGTGCTGTCGTCCGCGTAACTGTGAACTGAGTTAGATGTGCTAGAGAGGAGGTCATTGATGTGGAGAAGCAATAAAGTAGGGGCTAAAGCTGAACCTTGAGTAACTCCTGCACCAATTGGATACAGTTTAGAGGAATGGTCATCCACCACAATAGAAATGCTCCGGTTGGAGAGGAAATTTGCTGTCCACGTACAGAGTTTTGGTGGTAGGCCATAGGCGGGTAGTTTATTAGGCAGCGCTGCGTGCCAGACCTGGTCGAATGCTTTGGATATGTCTAGAGCGACAATCTGGGATTCACCGTGTAGTTACATAGACTTGTTCCAAGAATGGGTGACAAAGGAAAGGAGGTCGGCAGTTGATTTGCGCTGACGGTTTAAAATGACATCGTATAGTTTATTATCCACAGGGTTGTGTCGAAAAAGATAACTCGTCATCCTGGGGTGTCCGCCATATTGGGTTAAGAATGACATCACACAATTTATCGCATTTTACTCGTCAAACCCTTTCATTTGATACCCATGTCAAGGGGGCTGTGAAGAGAAAGGCAATCCGCCATATTGGATTTAGAACAATATTAGATATATTATACTGAATTGTCACCGGAATTATACACGGCTGTCAAATATTTAAGCTCTAGCTCAATTAGAGCTAGTGGAAATTTTTATTGCATGATTTGTCCCGGACAAAGAAAGTGAGATAACAGAAGCATTATGATGACCGTTTGATCTGGCAACGTATGCATTTGTCCAGATTAGCCCATACAATAGGTGGCGTTGCAAGGACTAGAGATCTTTTTTAGCGAATGTTAGCACACACAAAAATTAAGAAAAGGTTACGCTTTTCGTGCTAAAGAAGGCACACATTTTAAGTGCGGCGATGTGGTTTGTATCTAATCTTTTATTTAGGTTGAAAAATTGCCAGTGCAATTTTTGAGACTCCCAAGAAAGATCTGATGAACACTCATAAACATGGCTTTCAAGAGGGAGATGTAATAATCAGAGAAAGCTTTCACAATTGTATTTATTAGGGGTAACCAGAGTCAAGGAATTCAAAGCACGAAATCGTCGATTCACTAATGCCAAACATTTAGCAAATAAAATTGTGTTAAAACAATTAACATACAAGAATGGAGGGGCAAAGAGAGTCTGGCAAATAGAAATGGCAAAAACACAGAGTAACAGAAAAGCAGTGAAGAGTTTTAGAAGTGGTAGGTGAATTGTATTTCCACATTTAGTAATCAGTGGAAGAGACAAGAGGACCAGGGGGTCTGAATAACACCGCTGAGACTGAGAGGAAAAAACTAACGAAGTCGGTGGCAGAAGATAGAAACAGTCTCCGACCTGGGTTTAATGTAATGGAACCGGAGCTATAAAATCAATTAGCAACATACAACTTCCTAATTAGTATTAAGCGACAATAAAAAATGTTAATTCAAATCAACTAAATATATTACTTTAGCTTCTCTATAAAACACTAAAATGCGGACGGAGGTCAGAGAGTAAATTCAACGTGGGAGAAAGGTGGAAGGAGAGAAATATACAGGTAGAGGTAAAGTGCGATGAGGGAGATAAAAAATCTTATATCGATGAGAAAGACAGTGAACAGATTGGTTTAGAGATTTCAACAAGCTTCTCTCTGAGCTTATATGTTGGACCAGGACAGGTTTCCTCAAACAACCTGCAATTTTAAACACCAGGTAAATGACACTTACAGTTTTAGCTTTATAATAAATATAGGTACGTACAGGCTGAGTCAACGAATGAATAAAGTAAGTTTGTCGATTATGGATAAACTTTTAAAAATAAAATGAATATATTATATTATTTATATAGTTACTAAGTGTGGGCATTTTCAAATTTTCTTGTGCTGTACAAAGTGTGCCAAAAACGCAGGGCAGTACAAAGTCGGCATTCTTTATGAAACGCACTGTGTATTAATAGATTTTTAAATTCTACCGGTAATTCTAGTATTTTTTAACAAAGGTTTGATACATGTAAAATTGAAGGTTTTTAAATTTTATCACTAATCTTGATACTGGCCATAATATACATTTTAGTAATGTTTCTATTTTACATTCTGAAACTTTAAATAATAAAAGAATGTGTTTAGAAAACTTTGAAGTTACTTTTAACGACAATTTAATGAACTTAAAGAAGGATAATAATTTCCTAAATCACTTTTATATTTCCCAGACAAAAAGAAAAGAAAAACAAATTTAAAGACACAATGGTTAGATGCATATGTCAGTGTGATTTATAGACTTCAGTCAAATTTTCACAAAGTTTTTTTCACGTTTGTTATTAAATATTTTTTTCCAGTTCAAGTAAAATTTGCTTTATATGTACGTATTTAAAACCTTTTTATTTTCCCTATGTAAATTGTAAATTTTGTTTTTTCCACGTTGTAGTCTTGATAATGAAAGAAGTCGGACGAAGGCCCTCTTTGAGGCCGCGCCGATTCTGCTTCACCCACTCAGTGGCGGCTCGTGACTTTGGGAGTGGGTGAAGCAGAATCGGCGCGGCCTCAAAGAGGGTCCAGGGAGACGAAGATCCCCCCCTTGCGACGCAGCTGATTTTTTTAAATTGTCAAGGTCACGCATTCTCCTGGCAATTTAGTATTTAAATGAAAAATCCCTTTGTACAAAAATATAGACTTTCACAAGGAATAATGACCAGGAATATTCGATAAGAGGACACTGTACACATACTATACACGCATGCATACGGTAATATATTACCTATGAAAATCTGTTTGTGTGTGTGTTTGTGTTTCTTTAACGTCGGCCTATTTCCGCGACTATGGCCAATCACCGACGCCAGGGAGCAGTTTCACCTCACTATCCTGAAAATTTTGCCGAACCCTTGCCTTTCTGTAAGGAGGGTCGAGATCTTTAACGTGCCCAGCATCGCATGGACACGGGAACGACGGCTTTACGCCCCCTGCGAAGGGCAGAACGTGCAGACATTCAACTTGCTCAAATACAATGCCAGAACCTCGGTTGATGTTAATGTTACAGTTTGTACTGAAAAAGTGAAAGGAGTACCCTGGGATTGAACCCAGTACCCTTCGGTTCAGAGGCACACGTTCTTACCCCTGAACCACCGAGGTTCTAGAAAAAAAATCTGTTTATAGAGAGAAGAGCTACAAGCATATTTTTTATAAATTCAAGGCCCTTCTCATTTTTTTACAACTTGAAATTTTATATCTAATATTTTATTATTTTGAAATTATTCTTTTAGAGGTGAAAATAAACAAATCAATTCCACTTACCAAAAAGAAACATGAAAAATTCAGCTTTTCAAAGTCTGTAAATGTGACACACCAGATTATTTAACGGCACCACAGTAAAAATAAAAATACGCCTATGACGATCCGACTCGATCTAAACAAACTACAGAAATTAAGATTTGACGCAGGCTCAGAAGGCTGCATCACTTTTGTGGCACAACCTACCAGTGCGCGTGCCGTTGCCATGGCAACCATCTCATGGAAGAGTCCCAAACAAGAGGCAGCATTTGTATACGAACAAATCTGGCTCAGTCAGTCCGCAGCTGCTTGACGCTCTACAGTTCCGCAATACGTAAGCGCTGCGCTGTGTATGTGGTGATCAGGGACGGGCTTGCCCATTATATCGTACCGTCGTAACAAGACATTTTTATGTGGTTGTACCAAATGAATTTGAGAATGAAAAAAAATATAATTATATACATTGAATAAAAAAGTTTAGTTTAACTGAAAAAATATAGGTGAAGCAGCGCTTGACCTGCGTCATCTGACGAGCCGCCACTGATATATACATAAAAGAGTAAAAAAGGGCTTTTTCTTAATAGGCCAGACTTTCCAGATTTTAGGTAGCAGATTTTGTTTGCATAGGAGCGATTCCAGACTTAGACCGGATAGATCTTGAGGTTGGGTTACAACATATATTTTGAGAATATAAGGATTTTACTTTATGAACCTCAAAAACCGTTCATTTCTTGAAATGTGGTTGGAAAATGATACTATGAACTCCAAATCCGATATACAAACTTCAAGTAATATTTACAATTTCTTGTTGCTCTTTACAAATCAGCGCTCTATGGTGGCTAATTATATTGTTATAGCCCAACTATTACTAATGACAGAGTTCACCAGCCACCAGCAGCTGCCAACAATTGAATTGTAGTGTCAACATTTTTTGACGCAACTGTTGGCAGCTGCTTGCGCCTAGTGAACTCGGCCATTAAGTTGAAATTCACAGATATGAAAAATGTACATGGTTGGCAGTTGTGGTGTCATTCTAGATGTCAGATATCTATGGTATGGTTTATTGTGGTTACGACTACTAACGTTAATTTAACATATATATTTTTTAATGTTCTAATTACTTTTTAATTGCTTTTATTATTAGTTTTTTCTGCTTTATATGCGTGGAAGTATGTATAATTGTGACATTTAAGTTCAGTAATGTTTGTTAGCTTTTTGCTGAAAAAAATAATAGCCGTTTACACATAGCTTGTTCCCGTTCAATCTGCTGGCTGTTGGACCTAATATGGTTGCAATATCTGTAAGTTTTTCAAAACAGTCTAAGTTCTTCTGAAGGTATATATATATATATATATATATATATATATATATATATATATATATATATATATATATATATATATATAATTTAATGAAAGAATCAATTCGAATTTAAAAAATGAAACTAGTGAATAATCCATACTGTGAGTACGATGGAACGAGTATCTGCGGTATAAATCATCTAGAGTATATTATAGAGTAAATTGTACAATGTGCCGTACAAATAAAGCTTTAATTACCAAAAACATATTATCCACAGTAATGAACTAATCAGAATAGCTCCCAAACATTCAATTACATTACCAACGAATATTATTTAATAATTGATATATGTAGCAATTAACAAAAACAATAAACTATTCATGGAGGTAATAGAGTTTATTACGAATAGCCAAATACATCGTGTGGTTTAAAGTAAATACTGTATGTATATAAAATAAGTGTATAATATGTTGTATATACATAAATTGATGCAGTTGTGTGTGCGCGTGCGTGCATTTAAATGCAAGGAACACATGGTGTCAACTTGAAATTGACAAGTGAAACGGCTTACTATTAGCAACTAATATTGTATTGTAAACCACAAGTTCTAAGCTTGTCTTTAAAGTAACAAAATTGGGAGCAAGGTTACAAAATAAACATTTTACGAAGGGCACGGGATATCAATTTGCTTATAATAAGCAACTACCAATTTTAAGTTAACCCCTAACGTCCTTCATTTAATTTCAATGTTTTATTTTAGGGTTGAAATTTTACCCCCTTTAAAAAAGCTTATAACTTGCGGTCTATAGTATGTGTTCTTGTATTACATTAAGCTCTCTCACTCGTCAAATTCAAATTGACACCATGTGTGAGCAAGAATTGCAAACGATGCTCAGTGTACTAAATGATGCTTCATCCAGAGTGTTCCCATCATCACCTGGCTACACCGTACTGATGATACCTTTCTGCTTGTATAGTATACAGAAATGCCGTGTTAAAAATCCTGTTATAAATAGTATGAGTCCTGGACTCCGGATGCTCACGCAGGTGATTTCTTTGCTTCCGTGACGATTTTGGTTGTTGCCCTCAAATTGAGGGTCTTCCGAATGATACTGCAAATGTGCACTGGTTGCCTGTTGTGACTCCGTGTATTTTTGGTTCTTCATCCAGAGTGTTCCCATCATCACCTGGCTATACCGTACTGATGATAGCTAATAAGCGTGAAACACGTGTATGCGGTTGTCTACTTACGGCCTTGCCCTTAACCTTTCTCCTTGTATAGTATACAGCAATGCCGTGTTAAAAATCCTGTTATATATATATATATATATATATATATATATATATATATATATATATATATATATATATATATATATGTATAAATGCTATGTTATCTAGCCCACTATATGGACACACCGATGTTGTTGTTCCACCCGTCGCTTTGGAAAAGTATCTAGGCCCTATATATATTAGTATATCGTTGTTTAGCCTGCTCGAAATATACATTGTATGCTTAGTACGTTGTTGGGCTCAGCAACGTTGCCTATGTGATTGCGTTCTATTAATAGCCTCTCACATATTTTTCTACTTCACGTGGACTATATCGGATCGTGAGTGCCGTAGTCGTCACTTGTATTCTGAATGTATCCTCTTGAAGGTCGAATTACATTTCAAATATAAAAGAAACGCTATTTAGAGATGAATGTATGCAAATCGGGGAAAAATTTCAGTGTCAATGGCTATTAACAATTTAATTTTTAAAACAGTCTAAATTGTACTGTAAACATAGGATGTTTTATTTGGCAATTTAAAAATATTTTTGCTGTTGACAGCAACACAGATTTTTTTTAAAGAGTTACGGGTGAGATTATGCAGTAGGTAATTACTCATTAAAGTTCTTGCGTGTGCGTGTGTGTGTTTTTTTGTTCCTTTAAGGCCGGTCTATTTCCGCGACTATGGCCAATCACTGACGCCAGGCAGCAGTTTTACCCCACTATCCTTGAAAATTTTTTAAACCCTGCCTTTCTGTAAGGAGGGTAGGGATCTTTAACGTACCCAACATTGCATGGACGCATTCAACTTGCTTAAATACAATGCCGTAACCTCGGTTGTTGTTAAGAGAATCGAACCCAGTACCATTCAGTTCAGAGGAACACGTTCTAACCATTGAACCACCGAGGCTCTAATGATAAGTTCTTAAATTTATGTTTAAATTGTTACCTCATTTCATTTGTTTAAAATGCTTGCAGAAAATGAAATTCAGGTAGGCCTTTTTGTCAGTCTCACATGGACAACATTTTAAAGTTTCAAAAACTCTTGACGCAGCAAGTGCGTTATGGTACGTAGTCTTTATTAAATTTTTTTTCAAAAAATTGTTATCCAAATTGTAAATAAGCGTTAAAAAGGGCTGGACACAGCAAGTGCGTTATGGTAGCAAAATTTTATAAAATTACTTCAAATTCAAATAACTCAATTTCCCATTACATATTATGTCAGATTCTTAAATACCAATATATAGTAATGCCTCTATAAAAGCAGAAAGGGTATTAAATTTTCTAACCAAAATGTAATAAGCTTAGGAGATGCATTTTTTGTTTTGTTTTGGAAAACCCGGTTCCATTGGGTTGGTTCAAACAAAATCATCCAAGTTATTAACAAGTAAAATACCACGTTTATAATTTGGCAATTTGTCAATAGTTTGGCGAGGTTCATGAGGTACCCCAATCGGATCAGATTTTTCCGGAAAAAAGATCATTGGCAAACTTTTGTAATTTTAATAAATTTGCAAATCTCCTTAGAAACTACAGTACCTACATATACCCAGCAAATTTTAATTTTCTAGCTTGATAGATAACTGAGATGTAGGTTTTTAATGTTTTTTTTTAATTATGCAATGAGAAGGCGGATTATTTTGCTACAAAATCAACAAAAACAGGTTGTAAACATGACTTTTACAGTAATGCCATCTTCTCCCGCAAGTAAATCATGTTTGTAATGTAAGATGGCAGGATTATTTAAATAAGGGGAAAATTAGCTGGAACAAGCACTTTAGTTGTAACATCCTTAACCTAAGAAAACAGCCGATCTACAAAGAGATATCACTTCCTAGATACTTTTCTACGACACTTAACAGAATCATCGTAGGTCATGGCGCTTTAAAGTCTCATTTATACAAAATAAATGTTGAAGACGATCCATTCTGTGCATTTAACAACACCAGCCCAGCTGATATAAATTATTTGATTTTCTCCTGTAGTATGCATCAGGAACCAAGAAAAATATTGTTGTGCAATTTTATAGAAAGCAGCCTTCCTTTCCCACTCGATGTCACATCACTTGTGTATAAAGCTGTTCGTAATAAAACGTTATGGAGCCTTTTATGTGCTTTGTGAAAAACTCTAAGTTGCATAGGGTTGTATAGCTCTTAGGTATAAAGATTGTTAGCATTTTAAAAATTAAACTGCCTCAGTAAATATTGTACCAGTAGGTTAAAGTTAATGTATAGATTAAAACAATTACATCCTTTTTGTCTTTTCTTGTGTTTACCTACATTGACAGCAGCCTTCGCAGTCTGTTAGAAAGTCAGCATGACAAGTTCGATTGCTGTAAAAAGTGTCCCAGTATTCCTCCTGTAGTATGTGTTGTATATGTGGTGTATATATATATATATATATATATATATATATATATATATATATATATATATATATATATATATATATATATATATATACATATATTGTTTAATTACGTTTTGTACTGATGTACCACATTTTATTTGTTTTTGTTTCTTGATTAGTTCTAAGGACCTAATTATGTTTTGTTAAATTAAACGCTGATTTTAGTAAGACTTAACGTTTAATAACAACTGTAAACTTATACAAAATTACTTATATTATGGTATGCTTTAGAGTCCACGAGAACTCTACGAAATTAATAGTGATTATGTTCATAAGCGTGTTGCTTGTTACGAGTCTATAGCAGAACTGCCTTGAATGAATATCGAATTTTCCTACGCTATCTACCTGAGATAGGTTAGCAGACGTATGGTCAATTGTAAACAAGAAATGACCCTTGTTGGGTTATTTTTTTTTTAATACTATTGGCTGCGGCATCTCAGGCCATTAGCACATTCTTTCCCATTATTTAATATTTTTTACAGATTTTCCAGACAAAGTCAACTTGGCTCGCCCGGGAATCGAACCCGGGACCTCTCGCTTTGCAGACTGGCACCTAGCCACCTGCGCCACGAGGGCGTCAATTGTTGGGTTATTCCTAACCATGTTTAAAATTGCATTGTACAGATGGTAAATATCATAACAAAGAAGGCTACTAATAAATATGTAAATTTTAGAGGTCTGATCCTCCAGACGAGACGCCTTAACACACACACACATATTATATATATATATATATATATATATATATATATATATATATATATATATATATATATATATATATATATATATATATTGAGTTTGTTACAGGTTTTGCCAACATGAAGAGCAAGGTCAAATACATCTCTATATATTTTAAAGATTGACTGTGACTGAATGCGCCTGTTTTCACACCCAAAATTTCTTAAAAAAAAACAGTTGTTTTCCCCAAAGTAAAACACAAGATTAACCCGCATAAGGTCCGTTTAAACGGACTTGCAATTTTAACGGTTCTGCTGTACCAATGCCAAGTAGAGGGGGCGGTAGTCCATCACGTGTCTTCCAGACATACTAGGAATGCCAAATATAGCGTTGAATGCATTGTGAGTGGTAGTGATTTTGTCATTTTACTTAGAAATGGATCCCAGTTTATACATTACTGGAAATGGAGGGTAAGTATATTAATTATTTTTTTATTCGTGAAGGTGATTATACTTTGTCATTGTGAAAGGGATGATAATATATTCAGGGTTACTCTTGTATGATAGATTTATGTAAAAGTGTGAAAGTTGAACTGCAATATTGCAATTTCTCAGGCGTCCGCTATAACGGACGTTATGCAGGGTAGCGCTTCATGTAGTAATTTCAATGTTTTTCTCGTTTCTAGATTATCTCTTCATGAATTATTAAAACTGATAGAGAATGATGATGACATACTCTCAGGTACATCTATTTACATACAACCGCCTGAAGAAAGAGGGGTTGAAACAGAAGAAGATAGCGACATTGCGCCAGGGATGTGAACTTCGTTTCTCTGATAAGAGTTCAATGAAGAATGTGATATTTCCTTGGACAATTTGCAAAGTAGGACTGTACAGGATCAAGAGTCAGAGGTCCATGAATCTGACGAAGAATATGATATTCCATTAGCAGTTTTGCGAACTAAAATGCAGTCTTCTATGCCAAGTTTCACAAGCGTATCTAAAAAATGTCGCAAGCATCAGTGGAGAGAGCAAGCTCCAGACTTTTCTTCAATGACTTTGGATTGTGTTGCAAGGTGTCCTTCAGCGAAAGCACAGAATGCTTAAACGCCAGTAGATTTCTTTAAATTATTTTTTGACGAGAACCTAATTGAAGAGATTGTTGTTCAAACAAACAATTATGCACAACAGAAAAATATTCTTCTGAATGTTACACAAAGTGAGATTTATGTAATGTTAGGGGCATTCTTGTTGTCTGGGTATGCAAAATATCCAAACAAGCGAATGTATTGGCACAAAAGTGATGATATTCCACATATTCTGCAGAAGAGCATGCGCTTGAATAGGTTCGAGCTCATACTTAAATGTATCCATTTTAACAATAACCTCGGTCGTGATAATGCTAGATTGTATAAGTTCCGACCCCTGATAGAGAAACTCAACAATAATTTCCGGGAGCATGGTGGTTTAGAAGAACATTTGTCTATAGACGAGAGCATGATTCCATATTACGGAAAACACTACGCCAAGCAATACATAAAAGGCAAGCCAATAAGATTTGGTTTTAAGAATTGGACCTTGTGTACGAGTAATGGATACCTAGTAGCATTTGATATATACACTGGCAAATCGGATATCGCAAGAACATATGGCTTAGGAGGTGATGTTGTTACTGAGTTGGTGAAAAAAGTTAGAATTGAGTCAATTAAAGGATACAAACTTTATTTTGATAATTACTTTACTAGCATTCCTTTGTTAGAACATCTTTCCAAAGAGAATTTTTGCGCTACAGGTACCGTTAGACAGAATAGTTTAGAAAGTTGTCCATTTCCTTATAAAAAATATTGGTCAAAAGAAAAAAGGGGAGCCTATAGATTCATGTCAAATGAGCATCTATCACTGGTACAATGGAAAGATAATAAGATTGTTACAGTAGCATCCAATTTTGAAACTAATTTGGTAACGAACCCAACTAGATGGTGCAGAGTGGAGAAGGGGAAAAAGAGTGTACCTAAGCCAAAAATGATATCTAATTATAACAAAGGAATGGGAGGGGTAGATAATATAGATATGCTTATTGCTGGTTATAGAACACGAATGAGACAAAGAAAATATTATTGGCCTATTTTTTGTTATCTACTTGATGCATCAGTAGTAAATGGATGGCTTCTTATGAGAAAGATCAAACCAGATGATGCAAACTGTACTAGCCTATTGAAGTTTAGAAGGTATTTAGTATTGTAATTTCTGACAACATATGGGACAAGGCCGTTATGCACCAGACCATCCACCGTAACCGATGATATGAAGTATGAGAATGTTGGACATCTGATTGAATATGTAGAAACTGATAGGAGATGCAAACAGTGTACTAAAAAAAAGTAAATTAATTTGTATTAAGTGTAAGGTAGGGCTTGAAAAACTGCTCGACCGGCACATTAGGGGCGGTGTACTGGAAGCATATCCCCTACACTGCGGACAATATGCATACAGAGCAGGATTCTACACAGAAACAGCACTGCACCAGCTGGTGCTGAAACTGGAGAATACGCTGGAGACCAGGGAGGTGGCGCTGGGGGCCTTCCTAGACATAGAGGGGGCCTTTAGCAACACCTCGTTCGGATCAGTTCTGGCAGCTGTCCGGGAGCGTGGAATAGAGGAGACCTGCTGCAGGTGGATCGGTTCCATGCTCAGGGAAAGGGCGGTGTTCACCTCACTCGCGGGAGGGACTCTGCTGGCGGGAGTGGCGGCGGGGTGTCCGCAGGGGAGCGTTCTGTCTCCCTTGCTCTGGTGCCTAGTCGTGGACGGCCTGCTGGGGAGGCTCTCGGGAGGGGGATATGAGGTACAGGGCTATGCGGACGACATTGTCATCATAGTCCGAGGAAAGGTCACACAGGCAGTGTGGGAGCGCATGCAGACTGCACTGAAAGTGGTGGAAGGGTGGACGGTTGATCAAGGGCTCGGGGTGAGCCCCGAGAAAGCAACCATCTTGCCGTTTACGAGGAGGAGGAAGTGCGACAGCTACAGAACTCTCACTCTATACGGTAAGAGCGTTCCAATGGCCAGGGAGGTAAAATATCTTGGGCTCGTATTGGACTCTAAGCTAACCTGGAATGGTCACATTGGAAAAATACTGCGTAAGGCAGTCATGACCTTAGCCGTCACTAGGCGGCTATATGGAAAAACGTGGGGACTAAGACCTAGTATGGCCCACTGGCTGTACACAAGGGTGGTTAGACCATCGTTAACATATGCGGCACTACTCTGGTGGCCTAAGGTGACACAATCCAGTGCCAAACAAAAACTAGGCAAGATCCAAAGGATGGCTTGCCTGGGCATGACAGGGGCCATGTATTTAACCCCAACAGCCGCCATGGAGGTGTTGCTGGATCTGCCCCCCCCCCACACTTACTTATTATGGGGTAGGCCAGGTAGGACTATACAGACTATCCTGCAATGGTAGACTGAAGATCAACCCAGGCTTCAGGGGCCACAGCAAAATTCAGGAGATCGTGAAGGAGCACATGCTTGAAATGAGGCCAGACTTCACGAGCCCGCGAATGTGCAGGGAAAACAACTTTACAGTGGAAATCTCCGACCGCGAAGCATGGCGGGAGGAGACGCCGGGCATACCACGGGACGCGCTCGTCTGGTTCACGGACGGATCTGGCGGGGAGCGTGGGACGGGGACAGGTGTTTACTCGGAAGGACCGAGGGTAAGTCATAGTATTTCCCTCGGAGCCCATGCAACGGTGATGGCCGAGATGTATGTCATCCTGCACTGTGTGCGGGAGAACAAGAGGAGGGGCTACACCAACAAGCGGATCCTCATAGCCACAGACAGCCCTTAAGGCACTAAGTAGCCCACGGGTAAATTCCTGGCTGGTGAGTGAGTGCCGAGACGAGACGAGCGACCTGGCTGGGCAGAATGAGGTGACCCTCATCTGGGTGCCGGGTCACTCGGGGGTTAAAAGCAATGAAGAAGCTGACAGTCTCGGGAAGAGAGGGTCAGCAGAACCATTTGAGTCATTATTGCATAGCGTCCGATAAAACGGACGCCCAATATAGAAAAAACTAAACAAAAATTATTTGTTATAGTCATTGAAGCATGCTATTTACAGACATACTTGACTAATGAAACTGAAAAAACAATGAAATCAAATTTTTATGATTATGGGTTAAAAAAATTGTACGACAAAAACCATTTATTCAATTTCATTGACAGAAGAAAGAATATTTTAGGTTAAGGTGGTGAAAGATACACGCAAAAAAATTAAATTAAGTTTGTTCACGCACTACCTCCGCGTACAAACTCACAAAAAAAACCGACTTCAACACACAAAAAATACGGCAGGCTAAGACGCAGTATCTGGTGTATGATCCATGTTGCTTGCGCATTATTGACAAATATACCAGATCAAACTTCAAACTGATAGCTTTAATAATCTAAAAAGTTCTAACATCGTTAAATGTATGCTCGTCGTCTTTTAATTATGTTTACTTTTTCACCACAAACTTTTTATTATTATTTCCTTCAATTTTTATCAATTATTTAACTAACAATTTTTGGAGACCCGTTCTTACGAAAATTCGATACCATAACGGATTCGCTGCGTCCGGACATTTTGAAAAATGGAATTAAATACATTTTCAAACCCTAAAACTTGATTCTCTATTTTCAATGAGTTTCACTTCACTGAGACTTCCAAAAGAATATTTAGAGAATCACACAATTTGTATTCCTTGTGAAACCAACATCTTCGCATAAATGAAAGTTGAAAGGTTATACAGAGGAATAATTTAGATTTTCATCGTAATATGGTTTAGTAGACTGTCCATAATGCTTATTGTAAAGCGTATTACCGAGAGCGTCCTCTTTAACCATATTCTGTAGGATTTCTTCCGTATTTTTATTACGTTTTTCTATTGTTCCCGTGTCGTTAGGGATATTACGTGGACGGATAAAAGTATAATATGAACATCACTGGTTTTAGCAGAATAAGATGCCATGTCTAAAATTCATGTCGACGTTTATATGTAAATTCACAATGTTGTTGGCTTTCAACTTTATTTCGATGCAAAGCTTCCTAAGCCCAGACAAAGTTTAATATTTTACTCATTGCCCGCTTATAATTGTTAATATTGTGTCTTTGTCCAAACATCACACGAAATGAGTTACAAGTTACAGCACAACGGGCTTGAAATTACGAGCTACATCATAACACACACAGAGATTTCCACGGCAATGGGCGATGTAACAGGGTAACACCATGTAAAGAGTCTAAATGGTTACGGTTAATATAAACATTCCTTGTTCCACAGAATGTACTAAAGTTATTCGGGCTTAGAAACTCGAACACACAACACCCGCGATGCCTTTCTTTGATATGACACACTCATTATTTTTCTAAGAGGAAAGTGGTTACGAACTGAAGCAGTACATTAATGCTACAAACAGAATTAATTTAAGCCATTACATTCAGTCTGGAAAACAAATCTGCTAAGAGAATGTAACAACATGAGCTTAATATTAATGAACTTTGGTAAAAAAAAATAGATAACGTGGCAGCATTACAGCACTGCCGAGTTGCGAATACCTAGTTGTCAACAAGAGCATTATGAATTATGTGAAGTAATTTTTTTCACCCTCGCGAAATTAAAAAAACTCTAGACGCAGCAAGTACGTTATGGTAGTGAATTTTCATAAGAATTGTACACTATTAGTAAGATATATTATTAAAACTAATTCTTTAAATTTAAATCGACCTTGGAGATCGATTTTAGAGTCCCAGTTAGCGATTATTTGAAAAAATTTATATTTTATATGGAGATACTAAATTAAAATTTGGTCTTAGATATAATATGTAAATACTGCAAGTGTCTTTAAAAAAATGTGTTACAAATTTCATTAGAGCTACAAAAGTTTTTCAGAAAACAATTAATTATTTACAAAAGGAATGTACCTTCCAAATTATAAATAAATATGGAAGGTATTTTCCCTTATTAATTGTTTGGATGGTTTTGTTTTAGTCAACCGATCCAGTTTTTGCAAACAATAAACAACAAAAAAGGCTTTTTAAAACAAAACGAAGCTCAATATATTATTTTTCTTTAATGTATTACCCACGTGCGTTTACATAGGTGTTACTAAGGGTCAAGATTGAAGATTCTGGCTTAATGGGAAATTTATTGAGCTATCGGATTTTAAATATTTTTACGATAATTTTCTACCATAACATAAAAAACCTTTTTTGTTGTTTATTGTTTGCAAAAACTGGATGGGTTGACTAAAACAAAACCATCCAAGCAATTAATATGGAAAAATACCTGTCATATTCATAATTCGGCAGGTACATTCCCTTTGTAAATCTTTTTTTTTTGAAAAACTTTTGTAACTTTAATGAAATTTGTAACACAATTTTTTTAAAGGCACTTGCAGTACTTACATATTATATCTAAGGCCAAATTTTAATTTAGTATCTCCATATAAAATATAATTTTTTTCAAATAACCGCTAACTGGGACTCTAAAACCGATCTCCAAGGTCCATTTAAGTTGAGTTGAGTTGAGTTTGAGTGAGTGAGTTAAACACTCAAACACTCGAGATGGCACAAGGTCCATTTAAAGCTTTAATAATATATCTTACTAATAGTGTACAATTCTTATGAAAATTCACTACCATAACGTACTTGCCGCGTCTAGAGTTTTTTCCAAAACAGCACTAACTTAAAGATAAGAAGATTATCACTATACAATATACAGTTTCAACTTTAAGTTTATAACATAACCTATAAGCAAATAACAAAAACAAATACTTTGCTTAGTTATTAGTTAACAGTATTTGCTATATACTATATACACAAAAGTTATTTAAGTAATATTTTACTTACCATTTATAACATATAATTATTTTAGCATCCCACATCTATTTAAATAATAATAAAATTGTAAAATAAAATTTCTGTTTTAATAAGAATATAAATAAGATGTCCATCTTGGTGATTATTAACGTTAATGTTAGCTCGAAGTCTCGAGTGTCCCGACGCAGCTCGCAATGTGCTGTCATCGGATGCAACGATGTCATATTGTACAAATTAGATCGTAATTATTTTTTGAAAATAAGACTAGGAATTGGTCACTCAACATTTATGAATATTAAACGACATTTAATGGATGGATTAATTTATTGTGAACTTTTATTTGTCATCAATAAGTAGTACAAATATGTTTTATGACCAATGTTTTACATTTAAAGATTCAAATGAAATTTTATTATATCTGGCAACCCGGGTCATTTATATTTAATTGTCAGGTGACTTGGTGGAGTTTGAATTATTTACTTAGAATAGCACATTCACAGTCTAACCATGCTTGAAAACAGTCACCATGTGAAATGCCTCATGTAATTTTAAGCGAAAGTATTTATTATTTATAAAATTGCACTTTTTAGGAAAATATATTGTTTCTAATATGAGCAGCTTTTTCCAGATGGGAAAAACCAATCACATTCTGCCATCAAAATTCGCAGAAATTTTGGTCCTTCTAAAAAGTATTTTCAAATAAAAATAGCTGGCTTAACTCACGTTTCTGTGGCCACTATTAATCTAGATCAGGAAAAACCCGAAAAAAAATGATACTCTAGGAGCAAATCGAATTGGCAAGTGTGGCCAGGCCTTAGAACACC
This sequence comes from Tillus elongatus, assembly GCA_964006375.1. Lineage (NCBI taxonomy): Eukaryota > Metazoa > Arthropoda > Insecta > Coleoptera > Cleridae > Tillus > Tillus elongatus. Next base: position 105,896,017 of record OZ023269.1, on the reverse strand, counting down.
ACGAGGTGGCAGATATTTGTCTACAGAACCGAAAAAAGTAGAAAGGTGGTGACTAAGCTAGTTCAGGAAGCTGGAATCAAGTTATCTGAACCAACAGTTCGAAGACGCCCGGTGAAGCAAGGGTTCAAATGCTGTAGGCCAGAGAAAAAGCCCATATTAACAGAAGCCATGAAGAAAAAGCGACTGGGATGGGCTAGGAATCGTCGCCATTTGACATTAGATGACTGGAAAAACGTAATGAAAACTGATTGCTGGCTGAATTTTTCAGGTTTGCTTCTCAGGCGAGTCGACTTTCGAAATACTAGCAGCAAAGTCAACTTTTGTTCGAGGACGACCTAGTGAGAAGTTTTATGAGGACTGCACAGTCGAAAAAAAGAAATATTCACTAAAAGTTTTGGTTTAATCCATTATATCTGGAAAAGGCAGCGGTCACCTTTACATTGTAGAGGGAACCATGCGCCAAGACCAATATATTGACGTTATCAGAACCAGAATGTAACCTCAATTAAGAGAATGGTCCCCGAATGAGCAACATTTTTGGTTAATGCATGACTCCGCTCCCTGCCATAAAGGTAACAGCTTACCTGGATGCTCAAAAAATCAACGTTTTGCCGTGGCCTGGCATCTCTCCAGATGTCGACCCAATAGAAAATATTTGGGAGCTGTGAAAAAATGAAAAAATCGAAGACAATGCTTGTAGGTGCATAGAAAGCATGCCACGTAGGACCCAGGCAGTCATTGCTGCAAGATGATATGTGACAAAATATTGAAAATGTTTATATTTCTTGAATAATTTTTATCAATAAGTTACGTAACTGTCTTTACTTTGTTGTTGTTCAAATAAATAAACAGTCTTATTACAATAATTACTACATTGTTTTTCTTACAGAACAAAAAAAGTCCGGACGCAGCAAGTGCGTTATGGTAGTGAATTTTCATAGAAATAGACATGTTTTAAAAACAAATGCTTATAACTTTTTTTTCTTGTAACATAGAGATCTGAATTTTGGTTTATAGTTTATTTTTTATAACGTCAACCTAGGAACCCAATTTGGTTACCATAACTTTGTTGCTTTCGGCGATAATTTTTTTTTATAGAAAGAACCTAAAATTTTGGCAGATATATTCACAACTTAAACAAGTGCAGTCATCTATATATGACTAACTGAAGGTTTTGTAGCAAGATCTGTCTAGTGTACCTAAGTGAATATAAACATATTTCTTTCAAAACTGTGCTGAAATTATACAAAAACAAAATCATATTAACCAAAAGAATAGGTAAATTCTCTTCTTGCAACCACGAACTGCAATCCATGTCATAAACGTACGTTAATAACAATAAAAATATTTTTAAAGGTTTCGCAGGTGCAACATTCCACGGCAGATGTTTTCGGTCGTAACTGAAATAACAGTGCGTAACCATAAAATGATACCTTCTTTTCTTGGAGGTACCGAAAAAACAAGTTATTGTACAACGTACATCTATCCATCTTTTTTCTATTAACTATCACTATTAGACTGAAGACTAACTGTGCAGCTATAAAGGTGAGTCTATGTATCAAACAACAATCTACAATCCAGCAGCTAAAGGCGGAAGATAATTTATTTGACGTCTTTTATATTTATATTTATGCTGGGTAGTTTATACAAAGAAGATTAAATTAACCATGCAATTAATATGAGTGGACGTGTGCGTGAGGAGGGAAGAGGTTGAATGCTACTGCACACTGCAGAAACTTTGGTACCAGTACTTGAGACCACACACGCCTTAATGTACCGGCACGAAAAACAGAACGGCACTGCGAATTCTTCAACACATACTTATGTCGCCTTCATAAAATATAATTAATTGCTGATTTAGAACATCAACATGATATAATACAAATAGCTATGCCAAATACGTTAAGCACTAATTATATCAATAAATAAGAGGCGTGTTTCTTTTATTTCATGCATCACGTATAATAGATAATTATTTTAAGGAGGTACAGATTGACAGAGATAAACTGTATACAGAACACCGACGGCTTTTGAATGTTTCAATATTTTACTAACAATCCTAAGGCTAAAGGAACCGCCCACAATTTTATACATACACGTTTTAAAACAGTTGTTTTTTTAAAAAGTTTTCTCTATTATATTTATCACATAAAATGTATCCAACCAGGTACCATTCTCGAACGTAAGAAACAATAGTTATAATACGTATTTAAAAATATTCAAAAAATTAAGCGTAATTAAGTCAGATCTGCCACCGTCGTTTTAAAATAACACTACAGATTTCTGCAGCTACAAGTTCATGCTATGTGTTGAGAGATGGCGCTCATGCTGATACTTTAGCCACAGCATCCGTTTTCTTTAGCGTCTGCTTGCTCTTGTGGTGTTATTTTTTTATTCTGATATGTGTGATAACTGCGGAAGAACAACGTAAAAAATGTAACACACGACAAGTGACAGATAGAGGGCCGTCCGGATATATTTTTTAAGTAAACAAACACATATTAATCGACACTCACCACTTTAGTTGACAGAAGAGAAGGACGTGCTTGTAGTTTCTAAACCCGTGCAATAAAAGTTAAACCACTGTAAGTGTCCAGTTCAACCTTGTCTAATCTAAATCCTTCATTTAAATCAAGACATGTTCGGTATCCTAAATATCCCTTAAATATGGTACTAAAACAACTGACTTTTTATGTCTATAATTGCAACAACTCATTAATAAAGCATATCATGTCAGTATTAATACAAAAGGGTCCTGCTTTGCCCCCGCCATTACCTTAGGCCTAAGGTAGCGCGGTCTGGGTACAGCAGACCAGGCACGCTGTCCAAACGTACCCGCAACTTTACATACCCAGAGGTTATGGCAGCTTACAGACCAATCCAGGTCTTACATGTATGTGCCCCGCCCGGGGGTCATCGACTTGACCCCTGCCGGCCAGACAAAGCAGGTCCGAGACCCGATCATTATAACTACGTGAGACCGTCTAATTAGTAACCATATAACTACAGCACACGTGGCTCTTAATATAATTTCTAAACATCTAACAATTGTCAGTAAATATTTAATCCCCCTGTATAATAACCAACCCAGGTATATTCTCCTAATAATTACTGCTATCTGAATTATATTATTAGCTATAATGAACCAAGATACTTAGCGAGTATCACCTGAACCGCAAAATTCAGTTATCACATAAACTACTATGCATTATATTAACTATAATTAATCTTTACTGTAAAATGCACTACGAACAAGCCCTTCCTAACTGACTCTCTTTCAACTAGTAAATGGGTGAAACATCTCTAGTTTCAGATGCATTAAACGTTTCAGTTTCTTTACGTTATCTATGCATAAAGATTAGGTGGTTGATAGACAGTTAACACACTTGAGTTCCCCTGCGTTCGCAATGTCGTTAAGTATCATACAAAATATCAGATTGTCATCGCAATTCTTGGTCTAAACCCATGTAACAACTCACTTGCTGTTAGCCCCGCTGGCTGGCTTTTAACATTATTGATGGCGAGTTGCACATGACCAATGTGTTTATCCCAATTTTCTTCCTCAGTTAGTAATGCTGTTTTAAGAGTCCTGTTAAAACGCTAAACCTGATCGTTAGCTCTTGGTGTCTCTACCGCATTCAGCACATTCTTGCAGAACTGTTGAAATTTTCGTGAAGTGTAGTTGGTCCGAAATAAGTACTCGAGGCTTGCCATAAAGAGCAAATATTTCTTCTAAGTACTTTATGACGTAATTGGTATTGGTTGATTTGATAGCTTTGAGAAAGGTGAATTTGGTAAAGGCATCTACGACCACTGTAATGTGGACATTTCCTCGAGAGCTTTTAGGTAGAGGTCCATAATGATCTATGTGCAACATATCAAACGGCTCAGGTCTTTTGGGAATGGAATGTAAATATCCCTCCTTTCTACCGCCTGACTTCTTGCAGTAGATGCATGGTATGCAACATGCAAGGTATCGCTCGACATATGGCCGCATTCGTGGAAACCAGTAATGTTGAGTCAATCTTTGCAACGTTTTCTCTATAGCAAAATGACCTAAGTCATCGTGTGCTGCTCTACCCACTGTATTTAATAATTCTCATACGTCTCTAGTTACAACACTATCATCATTTCTCTCGTAATTTATTGATAATTACGTGTAAGATAGATAAGTTTTGATGCAGTAAGTGTGTTATGGTAGAGCATTATCCAATAGTAAAAACATAAAACAATTTGTAGTGGGGTTTTGGACTAAAGTTGTTCCTGCCAAAAAATAAATATACTGTCATTTGCTTTTTAAATGGATATTTTTAAGGTTCCCTTAGATTTCAATTAATTATTTGACATTCGTCAACAAGACACTTGACCCTCACCTATGAAAAACCCACACATACATAGATTTAGACCATTTACTCTTGCCTACACTTAAGATTTTAACACGTTTCCTTTGCAGGAGCTGATTTTCAATTTTGCCAATTTTTGTAGAATTTTGGTACTGCTTAATCTCCTAGCCCAATAAAACTAGTTCGGTCTCTCGTGAAAAAATGCTTCTAACTCAATTTCATATAATAAAAAGAGCTGGATGGGATTGGATTAATGACACAGTTGCCTGATTCTCAATCTGTACGAAAACAGAGTACTATAATAAATATTAGCGGATATGAAATGGAAGCTAAGATAGAAAAGAATGCGCATGGGAAGGATGTCCATTATAGTCATATTTATTCGATTTATTTATAGAAGAGACGCCCTCGTGGCGCAGGTTGCTAGGTGCCAGCCTGCTAAGCGAGAGGTCCCGGGTTCGATTCCTGGGCGAACCAAGTTGACGTTGTCTGGAAAATTTGTAAAAATATTGATGGGAAATGAATGTGCTAATGGCCTGAGATGCCGCAGCCAATAATATTAAATAATAAAAAAATATTTATAGAAGATACAATAAATAGGCTGAAAGAGAAGACTGCAAGAACAGAATTAAATTGAGAACGTTTTCATTGCATTGGAGGCGCAGATGACATAGCGCTGATAAAAGAAACGGACAAAGTCAAAAAGATTCTCAGTGCGCTGAGTAGTGGAGAGTGTGTTAAAACAATAATTAAACTAGAAATCAATATGATGAAAACAAAACTAATGAAGATAAGTAAGGGTATGTCTGTGAAAATGTATGTAAAGCTAAACCGCCAAGAACTTAAAACAAGTTAAAAAGTGCACGTACCTTAGGAGGATTATTACGGACCATGGTAAATGTAGCAAAGATCTGACAAGAAGCGCGATGGCAAATAAACATTCAATAGACAAAATACTCTTCTCACTAAAAACACTTTGGATATGAGCTTCATCAAGTCATACGTATACAGTGTTATGGGCAGGGCGAAAAATTGAAAAAGCAGGAGATGAAGAAAGTATAAGCTTTAAAATGTAGACACACACAGATCGTTTCATCCTCTGATGACGCTAACTTTGTTAGTGAAAAAATCTGCAAGTTTTTAAAAATGTGTTGTGGTGGTTTGGGTTCCCCAAGTGTACTTTAAGTGCGCATTGCTGGTTCCAATCTTCACTTAGTGTGGGCATAGAGAAAAATGACAAAGACAAGACAAGGTACACCAATAGAAAGATGTGTAGACATGGAGAAACATGACAAAGACAAGGTACACCAATAGAAAGATGTGTAGACATGGAGAAACATGACAAAGACAAGGTACACCAATAAAAGTGTCCTAGAAGAAGGTGAGAAAACAAATACGCTTGTCGAAAGAAATGAAAGAGGAGAAAGGCAAAATTTGTTGGGCATATTCTGGACAATAACTTTCCAACAGTATTACTTATGCATACTTGGAAAAAACGGAAAATGAAAACTTCTAGAAAACCTGGCCCAATTGATGAAGTGAGGTAGTTACAATGAAATAAAAAGAGCTGTTAGAGAGAGAGAGAGAGAGAGAGAGAGAGAGAGAGAGAGAGAGAGCCAGTCTTGGCTGTGATCATAAAGCGACATTGCCTTTAGTATGTGATAATGATGTGAATTATCCAGTCACTTAGAAACTCAAATTCTGGTGTCAATAAAGCACAAAATTTTATACAAGTGATTACAGTATTAAAAAAATATTAAAAAAATAAATAAAAGTATGTGATAATGATGTGAATTATCCAGTCACTTAGAAACTCAAATTCTGGTGTCAATAAAGAAAATATGTGCACAAAATTTTATACAAGTGATTACAGTATTAAAAAAATATTAAAAAAATAAATAAACTTAGTGTAAAAAACTTTCATATTCGTTTGCGCAAGCGTTATATAAAATCTATTTGTAATTGGCTCAAACAGTCAAAGATAGCGTTGACTTTTGTGATTTTTGCTTAACACATCATTTTAAAATAGCCTCCATTTCTAAGAACAACTCTAATATTACTTTCTACAATAATCAAAGTTGCACTTAAATGAACCACTTTGGCTTCTAGTAATATTGATTAAAAACGTCAAAAAGAAAATCTGCATTCGGAAAGCTGAATGCAATCTCGATCTTTTATTCTAATGGTTATGGCGCACAGATATCTCGAATTTGTTGTAAATTAAAAGCGACCCAAGCAAATATACTCTAAAGGAACTGCGCTGAGCTATATCATTATCAGGAATATCAGGAAAAACTGGAAGATCAATAATATCTTCACAAATTACTAGATCTTTGAAAAAGAGAATATTAAGAAGTGTAATGCAGTAAAACAAAGGGTTTTTTGTACTTTGCAGATTTACGCTGACGAGAATAAAGTCTGGCAAATGTGCGAGCAAAGGCAGACAAACAAGGGCAAGTAAAGTGTTAGCCGGGAGCAAATATTGACAACTGTAGGCAAATATGTACAAAACATTCATATTTGTCAAACCCCAAGCTAAAAGTGAACTTAAATTGGTTTCCGCAATGAAAGATATGTACACTACTCCATGAAATAATCGCACGAAATCCAGTACTACTTTTCTGATAGTAAATTACTTCAAATATATGTAAGTTTTCAAAAATAGACAATTTAAAAAACAGTGACAAAGGTACGATAGGACAGAATTAACATCAGACTTATTATTTATTTAAATAATCATGATTTCTTAGAGGTGGCGTTGAAAATTAAAAGTTAATATTAATTAATTGATATTAATTTTTTATTGCACGTAAAATCACACATATGTGTACCAATCGTCACCTAAGATAAAGAGCCTTGAATTATGACTTTGTACGAGAGAAGTTTAAAATGAAATCTACATAATCAGCAAAGAAAATATTTAGAAAAAAATCCGGACGCAACAAGTGCTTATTTCATTTTCATTAAATGTTTAAAATTTTATAACTCACGCCAGTATCCTATAACCTTTAATTTTGAGACAACGTGTGCCAAATTTCATCCAAATAACTTTATTTTCGGCTATACATAATTTTTCGGAAGGACTGATCCGATAGGGCTGGCTAACGAGATCATCCAAGTTATTAATAAAAGACACGTACCAAGTTTCACTAAAACACTTATAAGTTTGTCCTCTTGAGAAGGGAGCGAAGATTCACTTAACAGTTGCTGTGACATTTCTGGTGGACCAGGAAAAATTAAATCGCTTAGAGCTCCAGAATTCGATAAGATTGAAAAAGCATTATACTATGGTTTGTGAGTATGCACAATCAACCAAGGGTTGCGGTGCTATCGGGGCGGCAAGGCCGCGGACGAGCCCTGAGGGAACAAAAATGGTTTGTGAGACAGCGAAAAAAACACTCCCATAAGTGGTCATTTTAAAAGAGAAGTCCAATATTTTAAATGAGAAATTGAGAGAATATCAACATAAGTTCTGTAAGAACTCAGAATAAAAAAATATCTTTACCACAGCCGGTCAGTGTCTTCATTTTATTAAAAGCTTACAAACCTAACATTGAGATTTCAAATTTTTTTTAGAAGCCAAGGTCTTGCAGAAAAAGCCCTCGCTTATTTCGTATAACGCCCAAAGTCATCTCCCAAAAACATATCTGAAGTTGATATTATAAGAGCTATGTTTATGCCCGCTAAACACAACCGATGGATCAGAACGCGTTTCGATTGACAAAACTGCATTGTCGATCTCTATTCTTAACAATGGTTATAGCTAATGAGTCGAAAGATATAAATCAGATTTAGAAGCAATACAGTAATGAATGCTGTTTTCAATTTATATCGAGCTTGGATCAATTGCAACTTGGAACCAACAATAATAACCAAATCTTGAAATAAACATTCTTCTGAGTTAGAGTGCAGAAGATTTCGAAGATAATATACCGCTAGATACTCTTCTACAAGAAATTCTTAATCTTAATAGTATTCTGGAGATCAATATAAATATCTTACACTCAACTGATTCCCAACACGACTACAGTTCTAGAGATGTTAACGAATGGAACAAAGTGGTGACAATGAAGAAATATTTTATGAAAATTTGGAGAGTTCTAATGAGCTTGAAATTGATGTAACAGATAACCCTACAGATTGAATTAGTAACACAGAAGCAATCTAAACTGTGATTCGTGGTATAGTGTGTGCGCGTGTGTCATATTATATGGCTGCGGTCGTTAGACCATCCGGATATTTTCCCCGCTTGTTTCGTGGTATAGAATGGGTGCAACAAAACAGTGTAAATTTGAAGACACAACGTGTATGTATGAGTTTTTTTTTAATATTTCGTTTCATAAATAAATTTTATTTTTCAGCTATTTTTGGATGTTTTTAAATTTTCTCATGTACGTAGGTCAAAAAATTACATCATTCAGTACATATGCAGTAATTAGCTCACGCTTTAGAGACTACTGTATTTTTAATAAAATTCTGGTAAAAACAGTTCAAATGAAGCAGATGCAGTAATTAGTTTATGTTTTAGAGACTACTGTATTTTTAAATAAAATTCTGGTCAAAGCAGTTCAAATGAAGCAGAGAATCCATGGGATATCACCCTAAAAGTGTGGATGCAAGGACTGAAGACAACATCAAGGAAGTGAAATGAATGGTGTTAAAAGGTCGATTTAGATTATCGTCCATGAAATATGAATCTGCGAAGCATCTGTGTTGATAATTTTGCATGAATATTTGGGAATGAACAAATTGCGAGCGCGCGAGAGTCCTGACTTGTGAATAAAAGTTGTGCAATCAAGATATAGTTAAGAAAACTTGGCGGTAGTAGCTACGTGACTAAGACGTTTTCCTCAAAATTGTAACGGGCGATGAAACGTGAGTGTTGTACTAGCACCCCTCAACAAAACAGAACCAATGCAATGGTTTCGCAAGGATCTTCACCACCTAAAAAGATAAGGAGGCAATTATCTGCAGGGAAGCTGATGGCGACAATGTTTTGCGATAAGGGCATTCTTTGGATAGAATATATGCAGATGGGGTGCCGTAGATACCCACAAAAAAGACAATGAAAATTTTATTTTTTATACGCCAAAAGAGGCTCTTCAGTTTTGCCCGTAAGACATAATTTCTGCGTGACAATTGCCGAACTCATAAAACCCACAAAGTTTAGGAAACAATCAATAACTGCGGATTTGTAATGTTACAATATTATTATTTCTTCACCGCCGATAGTCAGGATGTTAGTGCCAAGATCAAGTTTAGCGACTGACCCTGAAGTATGTCCAAGCCAATTATAATCGAGTCTGATATGGCGGCGACTATGGCTCTCTGCTTTGCCTTCCATGTTCCAATTTGCAGTTCGACGTCAGTTTCGCCAAATACCTGGATCCGATCACCACCGGCTGTACACTCTGTCTGGCTATCTTACTCGCCATCTTGGAACCATGTCGCGGCGAATAATCGTCCTAGGTGCGCCTGTGTCGACGACCATCTGGGTCTTATTACCGCTTACGTATCCGTCTATGATGAGAGCGCTGCCAGAATCGCTAACCTGAGAAATGGTTACCGGCCTTAGCTTCACTTTCTCCCTTGTGCGTGATCTTAGAACCCAACATTCGCCCCTTATATGTCCCACCTTGCCGCAGTTCCAGCAGCTTAAGACATTTGCACGGTGAGCTCTTATTGAGTGTCCATGAGACGTCGGCCTTATTTGTTCTGCTACTTTCTCTAGTAGCTGCATGATCTTGGATGGATCTGTTTTATTTCCTTCTTGGACTTGAAGACTGCGAACTTTCACATGACTTTCTGACGCTTGCTTTACCGCTTCAAACTCCAAGGAATGTGTCAAAGCATCGTTCAAGTTCTTGTGTCTCGCCATCCTCAGCGCCTGCTGCGTGTCGGTATCTGATGCCGTCAATGAAGGTTTGCAGCGACAGCTGATTTAAAAACTCTATCGAAGCTATGGGGTAGGCTAATCGTGTCAGTCTGACAACGTCGGCGTGGGGATGTTAGAGACTTTCGCCCGATTTCTGACAACGATTTTTCAACTGCAATCGATACAGCTGCTGTAAATGCTGCTAATTGATGTTTAATGCTGTCAACTCAACAGTTCTTCCCTGGAAATACCTTGGAGCACATCTAGGGCATCTCCTCTGAGAGCAACTATTAACGAGGTCGCTTTCTCTCTCTCGTCCCAACCATTTGCTGTAGCAGCGGCTTCGAACTGGAGTAGATAAATACCCCATGGGACTGAGCCATCAAATGTGGGGACCTTAAAACCGGGCTATCTTCGAGTCTGATGTTTCCCTTGGCTAGGGTATCACACCTCTTTTCTAGTGTTTGCATTTTCTGCTGAACTTCTTCTTGTATACTCGTCAGCTTGTTATGTACATCGTCGCTGATACCCCTTACTCGACTTTCTACTTGTTGGAAGATGTCGTCTTCTACCTGCTTCATACGTTCGTCCACACACGAAGTAATATTTTTAATTCTGCTGGCTTGTTCTTGCAGAATTTTCTTTGTTTCGTCATCTCTTCTTCTGGCTTCTTCATCTCTTTTCTTCATTTCTTCTTTGGATTTTTCGTCTCTTTTTGTGGCCTCTTCATCTCTTTTTCTCATTTGCTCTTTGACTTCTTCGTCTCTTTTTCTCAGTTCCTCTCTTATCTCTTCGTCTCTTTCTCATTTCTTCTTTAGCTTCTTCGTCACTTTTTCTCAGCTCTTCTTTCGCTTCTTGGTCTCATTTTTAGCTTCTTCATCTCTCTTTCTGACTTCTTCTTTAGCTCCTTCGTCTCTTTTCTCATTTCCTCTCTTGTCTCTTCGTCTCTTTTTATCATTTCCCCTCTTGTCTCTTCGTATCTTTTTATCATTTCTTCTTTGGCTCCTTCGTCTCTTTTTCTGACCTCTTCATCTCCTTTTCTCGTGTCTTCTTTGGCTTCTTCATCTCTTTTTCTCATTTCTTCATCTCTTTTTCTGGCTTCTTCTTTCATTTCTTTAATCAATTCCAATAGCTGGGCCTCCATTTTGCTGTTGCGCTACGTGTCTTAGGCATAGACGTACTTAATGCTGGTAAGCAGTTTATTCTGTTTCAAGAACACACCCAGTTATGACTTACCGCTGACACTGATCTTCCAGAGATTCTAGAAATTTTCACGTTGTTCAACGAATATTCTGGAGAATATTTCTGCTAGCAGCTTGAAAATCCCACTTGACACCAGTTGTTACGTTCTACGGGTTTCTGAATTGGTTGATTAATAAAACACAGCTTTTCAAACTACTAATTTATTATTACCAACTATTTTCCAACACGAGTGTCAACAAAAATATTTCTCTTCCCTATTATTAAATGTTCATAGAACTATATTTCACTATTCGCCTTCTATGATCGCTTCTTAAACACCAACACTACTGGTCTCTTCTAGAAATATCGTTCCAGAGTGTTCGCTGTTACCAACACACTACCATAGAAGTGACAAAGTTCCTAAACTTAATTCTCATAGACAAATGTGACAATATATTTGCAACAGAATATATATATATATATATATATATATATATATATATATATATATATATATATATATATATATATATATCCTCAATGTTTTGAAAGCAAGCCATTCTTATGACAAAATAATCTTGCTGTATATAGCAAATCTGAATTCACAAACAAAATTCATTATTTATTGAAAAGTTTAACAGTGTTTGCCAAACATTTGATACATCAGGAATTAATATTTTTAAATGCATTTTTGCTATGTTCTTTGCTTCCATAAAAATACCCCGTTATTTTAAAGTATAGCTGCAGAAAAATAATGTGTTTAAGAACATAATTACGGCAATTTGGGTTGTGTGTCAATTTGTAAATACCAAAAGTCACCTTTATTTCTTGTGAGAACTCCACGTGTGCATGGCGTCAAAGTTCAGATAATTAATATTAGTCGACATTTGGAGTTTCCAATTAATTAGATAAGCTTTTAATTGTAATAAAATAATAGTATACAGCAGCTGTAGATGTAGTGTATGTATATGAAAGCGTTGAACGGAATGAATAAAGGGATTAGGGAACGAGGAAAACCGACGAGTATATACAGTACAAACAGGTAGAGAATGAAGTATTCAAGTGGTTATCTATTACAGCAGATGAGGTAATCCCACGAGACGATAAACACCTAGTGTATAATCCAGCGTGCGCCAAATTCCACACGTAAGACACCCCACAGGAACAGATCCCAAGGACCTCTAAGAGTCCTGAGGGCCTTTATGGCCTCGGCCGCATCACTCCGAATCCGGGTATATGCCTGCAAGCCCTGCAGCCTGCATATAACAGTTCCTACTTTGTCTCTGTTGTGTGTTATCTGTTAAACAACTTCCCACTTTGCATACGGATTATAAGCCAACTGTTAAAAGCCCAACCTACGTTGATGTACACACTAAATTTGGTTATGCTCCACCTTCATATCCGACACGGCAAATTTGGAACGTGGAAGCTGTGAGCTGGAAACTGGAAAGAGAACTTCAAATATTGCACAATGTTCTATTTAATTAATTAATGATTTCAACGCGTGGGAGGATAAATCCCTTAAAGGAATTATATGTTCACTTTGTTGCTTCAAAGAGGTGCATATTTCAAAACGATATTTAGTTCCAGATCCACTTGAAATTAAAAAAACCTCTGGACGCAGCACGTGCGTTACGGTAGTGAATTTTCATTAAATGCTTCAAATTTGAATAACTCAATTTTCTATAAACTTAGAAAGTTTAATTTTGGTACGTAGTAAGGTCTTTCCTAGGGCAAGATATCCACCAAATTTGATTGAAATAACTTTGTAATTTTCGGAGAAAAAAAATTTTTTTCAAAAGAAAATTTATAATTTGAATAACTCAATTTTCTATAAACTTAGAAAGTTGAATTTTGGTACTTAGTAAGGTCTCTTCCAAGGCAATATATATATATATATATATATATATATATATATATATATATATATATATATATATATATATATATATATATAGTAAATTTCATTAAAACAGCTTTGTTATTTCGGAGAAAATTTTTTTTTGAAAGAAAACTCAAAATTTTTCCGGAAAACCCCGTCCGATTTTCCTGAATACCGAACTCATCCAAGCCATTAATAAAAGAAAGGCACTTGCCCAGTTTCATTGAAATCGATTATAATTATTTTTTGAGTTATCAGCCGGATACAACATATAATATATATATATATATATATATATATATATATATATATATATATATATATATATATATATATATATATATATATATATATATATATATATATATATATATATATAAAAATTGAAACTGACCCCGGATATGGGTCCTAGTTCGCGCTCATTTGAATTTTTTTTTTGCAAAGTCTCATCATCGATACCTCTCTATTAGTGATTTTTTAAAAATAAAAATTCACTAAAAAAAGTACGGGGCGCAGCAAGTGCGTTACGGTAGCGAATTTTCATTAAATGCTTCACAATTGAGTAACTCAATTTTCTATAAACCTAGAAAGTTGAATTTTGGCATTGAGTAAGGCAACATATTGACCAAATTTCATCAAAATAGCTTTGTAATTTTCGGAGATAATTTTTTTCCCCCAAAGAAACTCACAATTTTCCCGGAAAACCTTGTCCGATTTTCCTGGCTCACGAACTCATCCAAGCCTTCAATAAAACAAAGATTCTTGCCGAGTTTCATCAAAATCGGTTAATAACTTTTTGAGTTATCGTGCGGATACATACATACATACATACATATATATATATATATATATATATATATATATATATATATATATATATATATATATATATATATATATATATATATATATATATATATATATATATATATATATATATATATATATATATATATATATATATATATATATATATATATATAGTGCGTCCAAGATAAGGAGGGCCACTATGGGGATCTCCTAAACGGTAGCAGATACGAAGGTTAAGTGGGAGAAAAGCTGCGCACTCAAAAGCCCGATTTTTTTTTTGATTCTTGAGATATTTTGTGGCAAATTTTCTTGGTTAGAAAACATATTTGCGAGAAACAGTTACTAATTATTACGCATTAAACAAGTAACTAATGCGCCAAAAATAATGTTACTGTTAATCCAAATATGGTTATTGTCACATCCATTTATTTTCCAAATCATACTTTTGTCTTTTTAATTTAAGTTTATTTGCTGTGTGTTCATTCCATTAAATTATTGTGTGTGTGTGTGTTTTGTTTCTTTAACATCGGTCTATTTCCGCGACTATGGCCAATCACCGACGCCAGGGGCCAGTTTCACCTCACAATCCTGGAAAATTTGCCGAACCCCTGTCTTTTTGTAAGGAGGGTAGGGATCTTTAACGTGCCCAACATCGCATGGACACGGGACCGACGGCTTTACGCCCCCTCCGAAGGGCGGAACGTGCAGACATTCAACTTGCTCAAATACAATGCCAGAACCTCGGTTGATGTTAATGTTACAGTTTGTACTGAAAAAGTGAAAGGAGAACCCTGGGATCGAACCCAGTATCTTTCGGTTCAGAGGCACTCGTTCTTACCTCTGAACCACCGAGGCTCTTCATTAAATTATTGCCTCAATTCATCCATTGGATTATTATTAAACATAACTAAACCTTGAATAAAAGGATTCTCACCTGTCTGGTGAGAAGCCTTTCATGCAATGATATTATTAAACGCCTAAATGACATAAAGTGTTAATTGATATAGCTAGTTGTTTAGTACTTAAGTTTAAAAGCTATGTACAGGTCCGTGATAGGAATTTTCTTGATTAAGGTCGAAAAAAAGACTAAAATGGTACCAAACCTCAAAGTGTGACACATCGCGGAATTTTTAATAAAAAGGGCTTTCAAACTATAATGTCAGAAAATGACAGCCGTATCAAAAAAAGTTGATGATGGTCCCGCAAAGACGAAACGTCGGATTCAAAAAATTAGCAATGCCCCGTTAAAGAAAATGAAAAGTTGCTTATTGGTATAGGTCCACCATTAAGGCCAGAAAAAATTATCCGTAAAATCGAAAAAATCAAAATTTTTCTAGATATCTCAAAAACAAACAAAAATGTTGGGCGATGTCTAACCGCCATTTTGTTGGGCGCGCACACACCCACGCATGGTGACACGTGTAAAAAATGTGTCTTACAGCTCACTTAGTTTTGGTTTCAAAATACTTGAACAGTGGAAGGAAATGAATATGAGTAGATACTATTTTATATCGTTCAAAAAATATTTTAATAGAAGAGTTGAGAGAATTTACAATTAAGTTTAGCTAAAACTTTAATGTTGTTGTTATCAAAATCAGAAAAAGAAATAAATTTCATATAGTTAAGGTATCTTGCATGAGGAGAAGATATGCGGGAAATAATTTTTAATCATTTCTTTAGTGGGAACATGAAAAAGTAACAAAGTTTTCTTGTATCAGAAATTCATTCTCATTTAGCGTTTCTAAGAACTCGTACGTACTTAGGTGCTTGCAAGCGTTTCCAGTGCTCGAAAGTACTCAAGGAGCTCTCGAGCACTCAAGGTGTTCGGGAGCTCTTTTCGAGATTACCGAGCACTAAGCCTTTTTATGAAGTGCTCGAAGCACTAAGCACTGATTTCAAAGAATGCTTCTAAGCACAAACGTGCTTTAAGTACTTAGACGAGCACTAAGTGCAGTGCTTTGGAACAGTTCTGCTGATGTAACCACTCTTCCATGGCCAGGAAGATCAACTGATTTATGCCTTATCGAACATGTATCGAATATGATAGATAGAAGATTTGAGTCAATTGCAGTATTCTACAGTGGATATACAGCCTCCTACGTTCTACGTCATGAAGTTGGTTAAGGCTAATATAACATACCACCAGCAAGATTTTGAGCATTTCTTTCACATCATATCTTGAAGAGTTGAAGAATTAAGATATCGCGTAATGATAGTTTTACAATCCTTTCAATAAATTTGTTTTCGTTGATTCTTTGTATTATATATTATAATAGTTTTCGAAAATATGAAAGAAATATATTCATATTTACAGGGTCTTGTGATTTTTATGCCACGGAGTATAAATGTATACACTCTTATCGTTCTGTACTATTTTACGATTACTTGTATTAGATATAGGTAGAATACAACTGACTTGGTCGGTGAAAGCTATCGGTCTAACGACGTTAAAACCTCATCTCGGCACGAATTTAAAGGGGTTCTAGTTCATAATGAATAATCGTAAATAGATAAGTACTATAACAAACAGATTTAGGATTTGTTTTTGAACTTCTAGTTATCACATACACGAAATGAAATGGAAGGCAACCCCTAGGGAGGCTGATTAAAATTTATGGTGGTTTTATTGTAATAGACGACTGTAGGCAAGTAT
>OZ023269.1:105629272-105876772 GCA_964006375.1 Tillus elongatus | reverse complement strand
TGTTTGTAAACTCAACGAAAACACCAAATCTGGCGTCCCCTTTTCGCAAATATTATGAAAATGGATAACTTACTTCGTAACTCACTGGATCTAATTACTAGTAGTACAACCAAGGTTGGATTTTAGTGAATTTTCTTAGAAAAAATTCACTAATGAGGAGATCTCGACTTTTGAATTTTGAAAAAATTTCTTCAAATGAGCGCGATCTAGGACCCCTAGAACCCATATCCGGGGTCAGTTTCAATTCTTATATATTTTTATATATATATATATATATATATATATATATATATATATATATATATATATATATATATATATATATGTATCACACCGATAACTCAAAAAATAATGGGCCGATTTTGATAAAATTTGGCATGTACTTTTCTTTTGTAAATAGCTTGGATAAGTTCGTTAGTCAGGAAACTCGGACGAGGTTTTCCGGGAAAATTTTGAGTTTTCATTCGAAAAAATTTTTTATCTCAAAGAATAATAAGCCGATTTTAATAAAATTTGGCATGTACCTTCCTTTTATAAATGGCTTTGCTAAGTTCGTTTATCAGAAAAATCGAACGAGGTTTTCTGAAAAAATTTTGAGTTTTCATTTGAAAAAAATTTTTATCTTAAAAAATAAAAAATCTATGATAACCAAATTTGGTAGGTAGGTTTACGATATAAAAAGTAAACTATACACCAAAATTTAGATTTCTATGTTACAAGAAAAAAAAGTTATAATAACATATTTTGCGCCAGATCATTTCTATGAAAATTCACTACCATAACGCACTTGCTGCGTCCCGAGATTTTTTTTGTTTAAATACGCAAACTTGTATTGTTCTCAGATAACTTTCGAAAAAACATTTACACTTTACAACTTTGCATTACGTTTACACTATTTTTTAGATATCGTCGAACTACGATGCAGGCAAGTTTAGATAATAACGAATATCGATTAAAACACACAGAAATATAGTAATTTTTCCCAATGACTCGACACTAGTAAATAACAAAGACATGATTGATTCAGCCAATTTTGCTTTATTATTATTTTCATCATTTTTAGCAGCGGAAGTTTTTAAGAATGCTGGTGGAAAAAAAAGACAGAAAAAAGTTTCCAACTAATTGAGAAATGTTATATATCTGGAAAAGTGTCGAGTGACTTTATGAAGAGTAAAAGTATTACTACGTACTCCAAAAACAGTGAATGCGCAAAAATGCAACCAGCAGGACAATAGGTGTACAAGTCATGTGGCGAAGATCCTGCTTACCATAATAAAAAATAGAATCAGAGTCAAAGGTAAAGGTAAAGGTAAGATGCTTACTGGCAATTAGGCCATTGCTGACCCTTTTTGCTCATCTAAACTAACCTACCCTCCACCTTGAGCTCGATCTCAACGACGACAGTGATTTTGAAAAATCATCCGCCACCGGTGAGTCTCGAACCGTCGACCCCCGAGTCCGTATTGGAAAGTCTGAATCGACTTTCCCGCACGGCCACGGAGGCGCTTGAATCAGAGTCAAAATCGAGAGTTGCTTGGCGGAAGACCAGTTTTAGACATGGAAGAGAAACTACAGAAGCCATACTAGTACTTAAAAATAGGAGAAACGTAACTTGAGATAGAAAGAAATACATTTTTTTGCCTCTGTAGATCTCTAAAAAGCATTGGATAATGTGGACTGGCAAATACTGTTTCATATAATAAAGATAGCTGGACTTGATCGAAGGGATCGGCGTTCAATTCTCAGTCTATAAAAAAAATCAAAGTGCCATAATAGATACTAACGGATGTGAAACTAAAAAATAAGGAAAGGTATACTGCAAGGATGCCAATTATCGCCATATTTGTGTAATTTTTCATAGAAAATACAATAAATAGGCAGGGAAGCAGATGACATAGCGCTAATAGGAGAAATGAAAAAAGAATTACAGAAGATATTGATTGTGCTGGATAAGTGTATTGAAACGAATCAGGCTAAAAATCAATATGACAAAAACAAAAGTAATGAAGACATGTAAGGATAGGACTGCGAAAATGGATGAAAAGCTAAACGAGAACTATTTTACAAGTAGGAATGTTCACGTACCTTGGGAGTATTAGTCGGATAATGGCCAATGTAGCAAAAATCTGATAAGGAGGACCGCGATAGAAAAGAACATTCAATAGACCAATTTTTTTCTCACTAGGAAAATTTTTAACTCGGTCACGAAAAAAGTTCATAAAATCATATGTGTAGCGTGTGGTAGTGCTTGGAACGGACACCTGGACTATGACTAAGCAGGAAAACTACGACATCAAAGGAATAGAAAGAAGCTTTTGAAATGTAGACATGGAGAAAAAGGGCAAAGACACGATACATCGATAGAAAGACAAATAAAAATCTGCTAGTTCCTATCCTTAGCAAGCTAATAACATTTCGAGTTCATATATTTGTCATTTTTTTCCTTGTATTTTGTATAATTTTCGCAACTGACATTCTAGTTACCAAGTCTGAGTTTGCAATAAGACTATATTTTATTGTTAAACCTTTCAAGCGGAGTGATACCATTTGGCATCATCGTGGGGATATCCTGTTACTACAGTTCACTGTTCATCGATTTGAGTAGCGTTAGCCCAAAAATTATTCCTTATCAGTATAGATGGAGTTCGTGACGCCAATATATTATTGCTGGCGCCAACAGAATTGATGTTACTGAACCTGACGGTGAGGTTTCTCTTTTTGTTGTTTTTTGGTCTTTTATGAGGTTTATAGGTGTGTGTGCGCGCGCGCGTTTGGGATGACCTTGGAAGCTTAAGTCCATTGGTCACAGACTTCGGTTTATAGGTTTAGTCTACCTTAGCTTTTGGTCTAATATTATACCCAAGTATTTGTAATGGGAAACAATAAGAATTGTTAATCCTTCCAAATTTAGGTATTTCTGGTTTTCTTGTCTATACCGTGCGAAATTACTATGGCAGAATTTTCCATAGACGAGCTAAATCCGTGGTCATTTAATCAAAGCTTTTAGCAATAAGTTATACGACGTGATTCGCTAGCACAATGGGCGAGTTCACCTGGCGCCAGCAGCTGTGAGCAGTAGCATTGTTATCTCAAAAAATGTTGACGAACGTCAACATTTTGTCAACAATTTTTGACATAACGCAGCTGCTGGCAGCGCTGGCGCCTGGTGAACTCGCCCGTTATTTATAAAAATCATGGATGTTATAATAGCGTATATAGTTATTTTGATTTTGTTTTCGTGCGGGCCCAGTGATGCCATTTGGCATCCTACATTTTTTTCATTCTGAGAAATATTTTTTAATAAGTAATCAAATGTCATTTGTGTGAGTAATTTTAAAAAATTACCTATTAAAGAAAAAAATGGGACTGAAAAGGACTAAACAAAGATAAACGTGACATTATGATTTTAACAGTGCAAGAAAATTTTCACGAGGTATATCTGAAGCTTGGATTGATCCCTTTAACACATTTTAAAATTATTTTGAAATATTTTAGGTTTCAGTAATTTTTTCCTTTACGGTGGCTATAAGTATTCGGCTAAATATGACCGTGTGTTATCTTGAATTGAGTTAAAGGAATTGCATGCCTAGCAAATTAGGTATGTTAGTAAAAATAACGCAATAAAAGAGCACGTTGCCGATATTTTTTTCGCTACAAATGGGTGGCGTGTACTTTAAAGGTAATGGGCTTTAATAAGCACGTTGTAGACTGAAAGAAACACGTCCTCCCTGTAGGCATACTTGCATACAGATATATGCCATCGTGACAAAAACTTCGTCCGTTGTTAATGAATAAGATGGGGCTAGTATCACCGTAAATAAATAATTGGAATTCGGAATTCAGTGAGCGTACAGTATGTCTCGACTCTCGGGTTAGGAATTGCAATCATTTTCACTCAACACACGTGCCTTATGTCTACAATAAATCTGAACAGGTTTTTTATATACAGTTCCCAATCGTTTGATGTGTATTTAATTCATCTGGTAAAACACTGGACACTATATTCGCTTTTTCTTTTTTTCAGGACAATTCTGATCAGGACTACAGAAGCCTGCTTTTCCTAAAAGAAAAGATCCGTGACTTTTACAGACTGGGAAACAACGTTTTACTTTAGAAGTCAACCCTCTGTTAAAATCTACGAATTCTATTTTCAAAACTCATTAAACAACATTTAAACAGTTTATACCATACATGTATAATATTGGGTAAAGCAAATTATTACCACCCTAAACGAAATTATCTTAGACGATGTTACCACACAGTTTAGAAAGCAAAATCGTTAGTTGTTGGAACAAATCCATCGTCTAAATTTTGAAATATCATTACAAGTCTCAAAATCCTGAAGACCTTAACAGGGTATAGCAAATATCATATAGCAGTATGGATTAGAAGCTTGTATTCTGCTCGTGTCATATTGTTATTTTGTAAAAGTTTGATAAAAGATTACCTAAAGTATGCAATAACATAATTGTCTTTCTAATGAAGAAATGTGAGATATGGTTAGTATCTTGACACAAGCAAATTTTAATAGACATAAAGCGTGCGAAATGTATGCCGAAAAGCATTTAAACAGAAGACAGCCCGATTACAAGGTCTTCAAAAACCTTTATGAGATATTAGGTGAACTTGGTTCGTTTCGTCCAAAACGAGATATTTAGGCCGTCCAAAAAAAAAAACCCGAACCCAAACAAAAAGAAGAGGTTTTAGTTCTTTAGCAGATAATCCAAAAACTAGTTCAAGAGAAAAGTTAAGCTGCTAATATAAAGTAGATAGACCCCTGAATTTTTCAAAATTTTTATATAGGTTTAATTTTGCACAGATTTTGATTATGTACTTCCAATTTACAGTGTGTCAGGTTCTATATTCTGCTGTTCTAGTGGATTTTCGTAAAAAAATTCACTAATGAGAAGATCCCGACTTTTGAATTTCTTCGCATGAGCGCGAACTAGGACCCCTAGACTCATTATCCGGGGTCAATTTCAATTTTTCAGTTTCAATTTATTATATATATATATATATATATATATATATATATATATATATATATATATATATATATATATATATATATATATATGATCTTTCTGCATTGTGTTATACACACTCACATTTCTTAATTTGTCACTTAAGTACAAAGGCAGCATTTTAAGTTTCATCCTAAAAATATACAGAATTGCTTTATATATAATTCTCTGATTTATATTCATGGAGTTCAAAACTTCCAGCATACTATTTATCGATGTATATCTATTACATTTTAGTATAGCTCATATCTCTGGGGTGTCCACTGTGGACAGATATCCTCTTCCAGATCTCAACTTTTATTTCCATTGAAGATGTATTATCCAGCATTTCAGCAGCACACAATACCAAAGGTGCTAAATTTATATCAGCCTCACATAGCGCTCTGTACATTGTCGAGTCTTCTACTTGATGGTAAAAATAGTCCACCATTAGCTTAACTTGGGATGATACAGCTCGCTGATATCTATAAGGCCCCTCCGACCATTTTTACGTAGCATGGTCATTCTGGATGCATTAGAGTTGATATTATGCTTGGCCACTTTCGCCATCCGTGTTCTAACAAGTCGCTGCAAGATTTTCAAATCAGTATCAGACCACGCCAATGCCACTACTCCGAAGAAATAAGTCAAGATTGGGACTGCACATGTATTTATTGCCTTTATGGTGTTGGGACCGTTTATCTCATGTTTGAGCACCTGGTTAAGTCGCGTAGCAAATATGTCCGTGATATCTCTTTTCAATCTTTCATGTTCAATTCACTTGGCTTGTTGTATTCCAAGGCATTTATAAGTTTCAAACTGATTCATTAATGCTACATATCCCTGAGTTCGAATCCATGCGGTTCTAACTTTCCCTTTTTAACTATCAGAGCTCGGCATTTCTTCAGCCTGAAGGTCATTCCTATATCGGAGATGAATCTTTCGACTATTCTAATCAGCTTCTGCAATGGCGCATAAAATCATCAATATACAAAAGATGAGAGAGAACCTGGTTGACGCTCTCACCCTTTATGAGGAATCCCTTTTGAGATCGTTGCAGCATATTTGAGGGAGGATTTATTGCCAGACAGAACAGAGGACTAAGTGAGTCACTCTGAAAAATGATTATGAGTTCTGAGAATATTTAATGGCATACGCTAAAAAGAATTTAAACAGGAGACAGTCATATCACAAATTATTCAAAAATATTATGTTATGACAATAGGTGCCACTGGTTTCTTTCGCCCAAAACGAAATATTTTAGACCGTCCAAAAATATCGCTCCCAAATAAAAAGAAGATATTTTAGTTGGTATGCAGACAACAAATTTCTGATAATACCATTTGCAGTAAACTTACTTGGAGAAAAGGTAGACCCAAACGAATTTTTCTGGAAAATCTTGCGCACTCAATGAAGTTTATGCACAAGCCACAGCATGCTGTGCACAAGCTACAATGAAATCAGAAGAGCTACTAGAGAAGAGTCATGGTTGCGATGAGGAAGCGACCTGGCTATTTTACTGAAGAAACACATTTGACGATTAGTTTTGAGTCAGTTATAGTAAAGAAATATGCGCACGACAGTACCCTCCACTCAAATATACAATATTCTAAGCCTGTCTTTTTAGCCCAATTAGACGAGGATCACAGACTCATGGAGGGTTCTGTCTCTGTGGATCTCCAAAAAATATTAGACTGGGGAAGTAGAAATTTCGTATAATTCAACTCCACAAAATCTCAGTCTTGCTTTCTCTCATAAGAGATACACCAGCCCTAGACCCATCACAATGAACAACCAAGTTATTCAAAGTAATTAGTCCTTTTCACTTGTTGGCATTTCTGTGGATCGAAATCTCAATTGGCACCAACATGTCACATCAATTGCAGAAGCGGCTGCTAAGAAATTAGGTTTCCTCTTCCAGGCTCGCAAATACTTTTCACCAGCTAATCTCTATACCTTATATACTTCACAAATAAGGTCAAAGCTTGAATACTGCTCCCACATCTGGGATGCCGCTGCCGCTTCTACACTCGCTATCCTGGACTCCATTCAGAAGAGAGCTATACGTCTCATCGGTGACCCTACCCTCACCCAAAGGCTGCAATCCCTTGCCCACCGACGTGCCGTTGGTGACACACCCCCCCTCTCTCCCGCTCTTTTATAGATATCTGCACGGGCACTGCTCAGAGGAGCTTTCTTCCATAGTTCCTCCACCTGCTGCCTCCAACAGATCTACCAGGGAACAGAGCGAATGCACCCTTTTACTGTCCAGATCACCAGACAGAACATCTTATTATGCTCGCTCTTTTGTCCCGAGGACTTCCAAGTTGTGGAATTCCTTACCGGCACATGTTTTCCTTCTCCTCCGAACCTCCAAACCTTCAAGTCCAGAATTAACAAGTTGCCTCTTTCCTCATTGTCGACACCGACGGCACGATAGTATTTAGGCTGTAAGCCCTCGTGGTGTGTTGTTGAAATAAAAAAAATGTACAGTATTTTTAGAGCCTCTAAAATGATTTATTTCTTCAACGTTCGAAAAAGCAGAAACTTGTTAAAAGTTATAAACTAATGGTTGTCAGTTAACACTGCATCCTTAATTCAATTTATGCTTATATTCAATGTTTTAATTATTTACGATATATGTATATACAAATCGCCTCCTAGTTAGGGCATACTAAGAATTCCACAGAGGCGACAAGAATCTACGCTGAACTTTAACCAGAACGGCACAAAGTAAAACAGACAATATTTCATAGAAAATGTATGAACATTCTGGCAGCATTATTAATGCTAAAATATGAGGATCATGTGGATATTTAACATGATATGATTCTTAAATTATGCCATGTTTATTAAAAAAGTATTAGCGAAAACTCATTACTAAATTATTAGACATTACGGGCCTATGCTTTTCTACAAGTGAAATAAGCAAAGTAAAATAAGGAAGGATTATTTTAGACACGTAATAATATGAGGGAAGGTTAAAAAATGAAACCTACTTATTTCATTAGAGCCTCGGTGGTTCAGGAGCAAGAACGTGTACCTCTGAATCGAAGGGTACTGGGTTCGATCGCAGGGTACTCCTATCACTTTTTCAGTACAAACTGTAACATTAACATCAATCGAGGATGTGGCATTGTATTTAAGCAAGTTGAATGTGTGCACGTTCTGCCCTTCGGAGGGGGCGTAAAGCCGTCGGTCCCGTGTCCATGCGATGTTGGACACGTTAAATATCCCTACCCTCCTTACAGAAAGGCAGGGGTTCGGCAACATTTCCAGGATAGTGGGGTGAAACTGCTCCCTGGCGTCGGTGATTGGCCATAGTCGCGGAAATAGGCCGACGTTAAAGAAACAAAACGCGCACACACATACTTATTTCATTTCATTTGTGCAACAATTGTATTGACTCCATAATTTGCTCAACGATGTTGAAATTATTGTGTTTTACAAACGTATATAAACATACTGATCACAATTTAAAAAACTTTTAGATTAGAAAAAAATAATGAGTTTATAAATTTGAGTCTGATTCGTAATACGTTTTATGTTGGAATTTGATCTTCAAATTAGTTTCTTGTGGGTAATAAACTGCCGCTAT
This sequence comes from Tillus elongatus, assembly GCA_964006375.1. Classification (NCBI taxonomy): domain Eukaryota; kingdom Metazoa; phylum Arthropoda; class Insecta; order Coleoptera; family Cleridae; genus Tillus; species Tillus elongatus. The sequence continues at coordinate 105,868,171 of OZ023269.1, read as the reverse complement.
TTTGAAATGGGTGTTAAGCAAAAGGTTATATTTGGGATTTTCAGAGTCCAGTTACAAAAAATATCTGTTATGGCAAGCGCTAAATCATAACAAAATACACAACACACACACACACACACACACACACACACACACACACACACACACACACACACACTATTATATATATATATATATATATATATATATATATATATATATATATATATATATATATATATATATATATATACATCACACCGATAACTCAAAAAATAATGGGCCGGTGTTGATAAAATTTGGCATGTACCTTCCTTTTGTAAGTGGCTTGCATAAGCTCGTCATGCAGGAAAATCGGACCAGGTTTTCCAGGAAAATTTTGAGTTTTCTTTCGAAATTTTTTTTATCTCAATAAATAAAAAAGCTCTGGTAACCAAATTTGGTAGGTAGGTTTATAATATAAAAGGCAAACTACACTCCATTTCAGATTTCTGTTGCACGAAAAAAAAAGTTATAAAAATATCTGGTGCCAGATCATTTCTATGAAAATTCACTACCATAGCGCACTTGCTGCGTCCAGACTTCTTTTTATTATTTTCGGAGATACAAAATTATCTCAGATTTGGGTCTTGGAGATCGTAGTTCAGACTCATTGGAAGAAATGTTTTGAATCGTCGTGATCTTCTCATAAGCAAAATATTTCTACAAGATGATCCAAAAAGGCTTTCTACAAAAACTTACTACAATTTTTATTTACGAAAATTCCTTTTTTACACACAAGCGCATTCGAAAATGTTCTACAAAAATTATCAAAAAAATTTTCTCTGCGAAAATCTGTTAAACAAATTTTGTTCTACGAAAAACAGTGAAAAATAATGATAAAAAAAGTTCGGGACGCAGCAAGTGCGTTATGGTAGTGAATTTTCATTAAATGCTACAAATTTCTATAAACTTAGAAAGTTGAAATTTGGTATGTAGTAAGGTCTTTCCCAAGGCAACATATCCAGCAAATTTCATTTAAATAGCTTTGTAATTTTCGGAGAAAAAATTTTTTTCGAAAGAAAACTCAAAATTTTTATTTTCCTGGATAAAGAACTCATCCAAGCCATTAGTAAAAGAAAGGTACTTGCTGAGTTTTATCCAAATCGGTTAATTATTCTTTGAGTTATCGGTTGGATATATATATATATATATATATATATATATATATATATATATATATATATATATATATATATATATATATATACATATAAAAATTGAAACTGACCCCGGATATGTGTTCTGGGGGGCCTAATTAGCGCTCATTTGAAGAAATTTTTTCAAAATTCAAAAGTCGGGATCTCCTCATTAGTGAATTTTTTTTAAGAAAATTCACTAAAAGTGATTACCAATAATATTATTTATTATGTATAACCGGCCATGCTCCCAATAAATATAGAGTAGGGTAGCTATGGAAGTAGATATATAATTTAATGTATATGGGTTCTAGGGGTCCTAGTTCGCTAGTTTGTTTTACGAAAATAAACTACAAAAAATTCTAGGCAAATCCGCGAATAATAAAAAAAAAAAAAGATTTCTCATCTAAAACAGATATGGGTTCTAGGAAGCCTAAGTTCGCGCTCATTTGAAGATATTTTTCAACCGTTCAAACCTCGCGATTTCTTCATTGGCGATTCGAAAATTCGCTAATATAAGAATGACATTGTTTGATATGATGATTTTAAAACTGTACGTACTTGGTCAAATAAGTTTGAGGAGAATGTAGAATACAGGAAACACGCTGATGGTAATGGTGTGGAAAACATTCTAAATGTAGTGTTATATTAATTATCAAGATGTGTTTGAAATTCCAGGAAAATATTAAGCGCGTACGTAGATGTACGTACACAGTAATAATAATAATAAGCTTAGCATGCGGGATCTAACAACCGTAACAGTCGGTATACAAAAGTATAAAGCACTTTAATAAAAAATAGTTTTAGATTTCACCTATAATTTACATTCATCATATATTCAAAAATTAGAGTGGTCATTAAGTAATGGAAATAAGGTAATAATTTAGCCCACAAAGAAAAACTTATCAAACACAAAAGCTGCCGAGTAAATCAGCGGAGCTAACAATGAGACCTCTATTGTTACGATCCACGCATCAATTCAGCAATGTAAAATAGCTTAGTTCCTTTATTGTCGTTTTAGTTATGCCGTATTAGGTACGCAAATATTTATAAAAGTCCGTTATTGAATTACTCCTCGTGTGTATATCATACGAGACAGGAATTGGGACAGAGGTGCATACAAAGTGCTTTTCGTTGTACGAGCCGTCCCTTAGTTCTGGCGTTCTGGCATATAAAAATTATATCGCTGACTTTAATAAAACCCCACCGTGTCAACATGGATGTTATGAGGGTGAGGGAGTCAGGAGGTCCCGACCACATACCCACTGTTAATATCAACATTCTATACTCTCCGCAACCCTTGTTGCAGATATTAAAATTATTGCGACTATAAAGTTAATTGATAGGTACGTTATTTGAGGTGTAATAATCACGGTTGTTAGTATTAATGAAAACATTTAATACATTTCTCTTTGAAGGTGCGTTAAGGGTTTCAATTGGAGTGCAAAACTGTTACGCAGTGCGTCAATCAATGGAAATCATTATGGAAAGCATGGTTGCCAGATATTTGCAATATGACTAAATAAGGACATTATTCAGAATTTTTCATCCTCTGATGACGCTAACTTGGGTAGGAAAACGATCGTCAGGTTTTTTAAATATGTTGTGGTGATTTAGGTTCTCCAAGTGTGCTTACAAGGACAAAGATAAAATGTTGGGATGCCACGAGTGCGTCTAATTCTAATAACTCAATTTTCTAATGATCTAGAGAAACCTCAATTTTGGTATTGTAACGTGTTACACGTTCTACAACTTACATGTTAATAATAATCAATTCAATTATACGTTCGATAACTATTGTTTTCTCCGTCAATGATGACATTATCTTGTAGTCAATGAAATTCACCATGGTCGTAGTCAATGAAAGTTAATACTTCTTTACCCGATGAACTTATAATACCGAAACGTGGACACATGCCCATACAAACACATATACTCTATTGTCCCAATTGGAGACATTCTAGAAGTGACAGTTTATACTCGATTTTAACCTCTTTATGCTTGTCAAAGATAATGTGTGTGTGCGGTCATGTCTTGGCTGCGGCTACTCTGGCCATCCGCTCATTTTCTAATATTTTTTTTTTTTTTTTTTTAAATCTCCATCTATGTTCAAATGATGATTCATTAGTTAGTTCGTCAGATCACTACACTTACATAATGGTTTCTGATTTATAAGTAAACATAATACCTTATTCATTTAATATAAACATATATACACACATTTTTTTTTTTTTTTTTTTTTCTCCTTTTTATGATTATTACTATTATTATTATTTTAATTTATTGGGAAGGTACGGGGACACATATCTTCATGTCTTGGGGCCTATCAAGACAACTTGACTACACACAAGAGGGCCACTAACGGAATGGTATTATACACAAGGAAAGACAGTAGGTAATTCCTAATTCTAATACAGCAATAAATTACAACCTATAAAATAGTTTAAATTACTTAAATAACTAAAGGGCAATACCAATGATAGATATTGTTTACATATATACACATATATTTGTCAACATTCGCATTATAATCTAATGTTCAGAGATTTAACATGGTCCACAATTGCTTGGTATATCTTATGGTTTTGGGATTGTAATAGTTGTGGTAAATTAAAGGGAAGAGTTATATTCAATCTACAAATTTTTTCTGTAAAAAGAGCAACCTTTTCTTTTTGCAGTTCGCAATTTAGAAGTATATGTTGGCTGTCGCCCAACTCGCCACAATCACACAAAGGACTGCTGCGGAGATTCAGCCGGAAAAGATGCTCCGGTACCAAGGAGTGGTTAAATCGCAATCTACAAATTAGCTTAACAAAAGTTTTATCTACTGTTAGCTTCGTAAACCAAGGTTCAACAGGGATATTAGGTTGTATTGTCTTATAGAAGATTCCCTTAGGATCACTTTTATATTGTGCTAACCATTTGTGTTTGTAGGATCTATTTATAAACGGATATAAATCCTCATAGGGATATTTATAATCTAGCACTTCACCATGTACCAGAGCATCCTTCGCCAACTCGTCCACCCGCTCATTTCCCACTATTCCACAGTGGGCTTTTATCCAAGCAACTGTTACTGTTTTACCCTGATTACAAAGTTCTTTTAAAATTTCTAAAAGTTTAACAAAAAGGTGATTTGTTTTTGTTTTGTGGTTAAAGTTGGCAATCTTGGCAACTGTACTTTTACTATCCGAGAGTATAACGAATTTATTATGGTTAATGTTTTTAATTAGATCTAATGCTTCACATATTGCAATTATTTCAGCTGACGCAATACTAAAATATGGCTTTAATTTGCCTTTTACTGCAACATCGATTTGTGGGTCAAAAATTGCCATTGCTGTATTGTGTTCTGATTTGGAACCGTCTGTATACAACTGGTAGGCATTTGGAAAATGGTCTTTCATGTCACATTCAAATATACTGTTTCTAATTTTAAGGGGAAAATTAGAATAGTCTGGAAGATATCTTGTATTTATTTTTTCTTGATCTAAGTTTATTTGGTATATCGGGTTGATGTAATTCATTTGAATTTCGTCCCTTATGGGTATAACCTGTTCTGTATAACATTCCACTGACAGACGACTTTTTTTATTGACCCAATAAGGGCTTGTTAAATCACATATCAATAGTATATGTATTTTGGAAAGAAGCAAACTATTTTTGGACTGTAGTTTTAATAGAAATCGAGATGTTAAAATTTTTCGTCTAATTTCAATGGGAACTTCGACGCATTCACATAAAAGATTTGATATCGGAGTGCTTTTCAGTGCACCTGTACATAAACGTAGGCACCTGTTTTGCAGGACACTTAATCTGTTCAGGTGAGTTTTAGCAGCATGATCATAAAAAGTACACCCATAATCCATTGTAGATCTTATAAACGATTTATAAATCATAAGTGATATATGCGTATCGGCTCCCCACGAAACATGTGTTGTTGCTCTTAAGATGTTTATACCCTTTTCACATCTACTAATTATTTTATTGATATGGTCTCTCCACAACAGTTTTCTGTCCAACTTGATACCCAGAAAGGTCACTGTAGATTCGATATTGTATTGGACCTCGTTCAATATTACTGGTGACTTTGGGCTTTGGTGCTTCCTATTAAAGACACATATATGGCTTTTTGAAGTTGAAATATTTAACCCAACTGCAGTCAAATATCGATTGACATTTGCTAAAGATTTTTCTAGCGATTTTAATCCCTGTTCTTCTTTGCAATTGTCGACATATAAACATAAGTCATCAGCGAATTGTAATATCCTTGTTTGCAGATCTATTGTTTTGTGAAGATCGTGGGTGTATATGAGATACAGAATTGGGCTTAATATACTACCTTGTGGCAACCCCCTACTTGTAGTTCGTGGCCCCTTAAGTTCATTATTGACACTAAGATATATCTCCCTGTCTTCATACAATGATACGATTTTGGCCGCTATTGACTTGGGAACCCCTATATCGCACAATTTTGCGTACAGAATATCCAAAATAACATTATCGTATGCACTCTCGATGTCAAGAAAGGCAGCGACTACCATATTTCCATTAGTAAAGGACAGTTCAATATCAGTGACCAAATGAGCGATGCTCTCTGTTGTTGAGTAACCCTTTCTAAACCCAAACTGTGTTTCTGACAAAATTTGATTGCTTTCCAGCCATTTTTCCAAGCGATATTTAATCATACGTTCAAATGTTTTTAGAGCACATGATGCTAATGAAATTCCTCTATATGAGTTTACGCTGTCTGGTGGTTTTCCATTTTTGAGGAAATTAAGTACTAAATATATTTTCCATGATCGTGGTATATAATTACTAGTATATATATAGTTGAAGATTTCTAGCAACTTATCTTTAGCACTTTGTGAAAGATTAGCTAACATAGCATAATGTACATTATCAAGCCCTGGTGCAGAGTTATTACTGCTTTTCAGACTATAATTGAGTTCCCCAATACTAAAGGACTTGCTCAGAGGGTGCGGTACATTAGAAATAAAACTCTTTTTGTTCGTGTGGTTTAAGACAAATGGTGGTGCTAGCTTGTCTAACATTTCTTCTGCCCATTCCGGATCATTGGGAAGCGCACGACAAACTGGTACACTGTTAATTTTCTTTATTTGGGTCCAGATGTCCGATATTTTTGTACTTCTGTTCAATTTTTCACAAAACTCTCTCCAACTTCTTCTTTTACTAACTAAGACTATTCGTTTTACAACTGCAGAACGTTTTTTAAATTCTATGAAATTTTGCGCTGAAGGGTTTCGTTTATATCTTTGAAATGCTTCTTTCTTTTCTTGAATAGCTAACTTACATTCTTGATTCCACCATAATTTCCTGAATTTATTTACTTTCACTCTTGCCTTCTCTGGTATCGACTCATAACTCGCCAACAATATATTATTTAAAAATTTCTCATAATCAAAATTTTGCTGATTATTTAGACAGTAATCGTCAACCAGAGAAGTAAAAGAGTTGCCAATTTGCCTCATTTAATTTCCACCTAATTCTACTATCTACATACGTTTCATTATTACCGTCTGTTGGGTCATTTAAACATGTAAAGGTTATAGCATAGTGATCTGATCCGAGAGCATCATCATGGGTTTGCCATGTAAAAAGTGAAGCTAAATCTGCTGTGCAGATTGTCAGATCAACCGCTGAACCATTGATGGAGCCTGGTTTGCGAATCAGAGTTTCGCATCCCGTATTAAGTATAACTAAACAGCATTCTTCTAAAGCAAGTAACAAATTTTGACCTGCAGTATCGTTCCATCCACAACCCCAGGCCATAGAGTGACTGTTATAGTCGCCGCCAATAACAAACGGTCTTTTAAGATTGCTAAAAAATTGTACCCAGGCAATAATCGATACTCTTGTGGATGGTTTAACATAAATAGAATAAAGATATATACATTTTTGTCTGTTTATAATAACCTTGACACCCACACACATCACGTCAGTCGGCTGATGGTCGACTGGTATTTCTGAGAAAAGTATATTATGTTTTAATATTATTGCAACACCACCACGGCCATCATTCCTGTCGCCGCGGATCGTATTATAACCATTTACTGTAAAATTATAAGTGGATCTTAACCATGTTTCACTTATTAATGCTATATTTATCTTATGATCAAATATAAATTTTTCAAATTCCCCTTTATTTGAATAAATTGATCTAGCATTCCACTGCATCACATTAAACTCGAATTTTGTTGTTTAAGAATTAACGATACTTTGTCTTTTAATTCGTCCCCCGTAATTTTTACTGCCCCACTTATTAGGTTTTTAATTAATTCTAATAAAGAATTGCAAATTTTTTCTGTATGATTACCTTCCCGGAAATTGTAATGATATAGGGGAGGGTATGGATTTACTACAGGGCGCGATAAGATGTTTGGAGTTGATAAAATTTGATTATGAGCTAACAATGTTGGATTATCTCCAACTACAGTGTTATCAGGTCGTTTCCGTTTAGTAGTGCTGACAGTTATGTAACTACTGTTTCTAGAACTGCTCTGGTTATACCTTGGTTCACTATTTTGATTATTTTTTGTTGCATTGGCGTAGCTATTTTGAAATTTGTTTGCAGCGTCTTTGTATGAAATATTTTCTGTGCCCATAAGAATTTTAATATTTTTTTGTTTATTAAATTCTGGACATTGTTTTCTGTCTGTCGCCTCATGATCACCACCACAAGAAATACACCGAGGTGGTTCCTGCCATATGCATTCCAAGACCGGATGATCGCCCCCGCATTTTTTGCATCGATCTCTTCCTTTACATTGAGCTCTTATATGACCGTACTTAAAGCATTTATTACATTGAATTACCCTTTGTATGTAAGGCTCAACTTCAAAACGCAGCTTTTCAATAAAAACGTGCGATGGTAAATATTTAGTTTTAAATGATACTAATATAGTAGATGTAGGTACATATTCTGGAATTCCATCTTTTATTATTTTACGGTTCATACGGCGAACGTTTAGTATGGGTATGGAATTTATAGTTTGTATAAGAGATTCTAATTCTTTTTCAGTTATATCTAAGTCTATCCCTCTTATTATTCCTTGTCTCCTCACGAGAAATTGAGGAATATATACTTCATAATTTTTGTTAGCTAATAATTCCGATAAAATTAATTTATTTGCGCTTTTAACTGTGCGTAATTCAATTTTTAACCTATTTACGCCTACGCTAGTTATATAGCTAATCGAGTCACCTAAGTCCTGCACGCAACTTTTGATCATCCTAGCTACACCAATTCTATTCATTCTTCCAATATTACCTGTTTTACTTTGTATATATATATTATATACGGGCCAGTATCTCTGTCAGAATAAAGATATTTCGTTTTGTTTATTTCTCGGTTCTCGATTGTTTTTTCTGTATGTGATTTATCAATCGTCTGTTCAAGAGATAATGACCCGTATACATTTTCACCTGCGTTAAAATGTTTTTGACTATTATTTGTTTGTAAATTTAAATTAGAATTATTAGTTTTATTACTTACCAATTCTTCCTTGCTCGTCATTTGTAAGGTGTTTGTACTGTATTTTTTAAGATTGAGGCTGAACTTTCGCCTATATTAAGATTTGTGTTTACCTGCTGTGTATTTTTTTTGTTTTTCCGTTACCTCTTCGTTATCCAACTCCATGATCCAGTCAAGGGTGCCTCCCTTGTCCGGCGGGACTCTTTTATATTCTTTATTCATATTTTTTTCACTTATTATTAAGCTTATTCACTCACTAAGAACAGGAATATCACTCGCTATGACCGTTCACCTCGAAAGCGAATCGACAATGATGGTTGTCAAAGATAACAAGGCATATATAAAGCCACGTCGCATCACATTCACCCTCTTGTTCAACATAATATTAACACTAAAAATGTCGAGAGCATTTATGGGCTAAAAGAAACAGCAGCACGCTCATGAGGTATGCTAGAATAGGTTAAATGCCAAATGAACGCTTGCTTGTATTGTAACAATAACTGCTTATCTGATTGCTTTGTTTAAGGGTCTTGTTTTTTCTGTGATGACCTGTAGCGGTCTTCTTGCGCAATTCCATTACCAGTAAAGAATTGTATTTTCATAATTAACAAGCAGATTACCCTTGTTCTTACCGTGGAGACCCTACACGCACGTCGCAATGAAAAACTTCAAATTCAAACAGTGTACTCAGACGATCTCAATTATTTCTAGCTATCCCGTCTTCCGCATGGAATAAAATGTAACGTCTGCCCTATGGGGTAAACACGTCTTGTGATAATGGACAACACCTGGTAGAATGTAACACCTGTCTGCACTTCGAAGCACCATTAAATAACATCATTCGAAGAGCCCAATCTGAGACCATTGTCTGGGCAGTCCCACTCTCGTGTGGAGGGCCGCATTCAGTTCCTTTATGGTAAAGTCTTTCGATGGTCCGGACAGCCATGAGTCGACCTCATGGTATTTTGAGTGGTCTCGTTAGCCTTAAATAGCTCTAGGACTCCGCATATCCCCTGGGCCCAAGGAACGCCACATCAGAGACACAAGATAGGTACATTGTTAATCTGCACTCATTGTTTATATTCAAAATTTCATTTACAACTGCTGCAAGGCGTCATAATAACATAATACTTTGCTTTATATAAATCCACCTTTTATTAATAAATGAGTTAGCCGAATTCGTATTTTCATTGTATGTTTGACCCCATCCAACTACAAGGCCAGAATTCATCTATGTGTATTGTTTTAGTTACTCTTGGTCTCATGTTCTTTCCACTGAGCAGTCATATTATTTCTGATATAATAAAATTTTAATGAATTCTTTGGCTATTAAATTTTATTTAAAACAACCATTCACATATAAGGTCATATCATATAATAAGTAAAACCTATATTAAGGCAATGGGTACCAAATTTTATGAAAATAACTCATTTTTGGAAAATTTTACAGAAAGTATTTTTTTCGGGATAAATTAAATTAATAATATACAGTGTGTTTCATTTGACATGGTAACACCTCGATAGCTTTTTTAATATTAGGCAAATTTTTAAAAACTCCTATTCTGTATGTGAGGCTTGTGGAACTTCTTTGAATGGGTACACATTATAGCCTTAGTAAATAACTAGCCTACTTTGATCAAAAATTTTCGAGAAAAATTGAAATAACATTAGGGATTTTTTTTCAAAAAATATTTAAAAAAGGTGTTCGGAATCACACCAAAACCTCAAATCCCAAGCTTGGTTGAAAACACACAAAACATTACCCACAAAAATGTTCAAAATAATTATTAGCGCATTTTTTTTCTTACAAGGCTGCCGTGATTTATTAGCAATATGGGATCTTTCACATGAAGCATTGATAATTTGTTACACTCCTAATACACTCCTATAATAGTGGTGATTTTTTTAATTGATTATGGCTGCAGAAAGGCTTACTATAGCCGAAAAAGTAGAAATTGTCAGACTTCTTGGTGACAATGTGAGTTGAACAAGAGAAGCTGCCATAAGTAAACCATAATACTGGAAATATAACCAAACAAAAAACAAGATCCGTTGAAAGGTATCCAGACTTGCGGTGCTATCGGGGCGGCAAGGCCGCGGACGAGCCCTGAGGGAACAAAAAAAAAGGTATCCAGACGATCAAGTCATTTTGAATTTCATAAATGAAAACCCCAAGGCAAGTATTAGGACAGTAAGATCTAGCGTGGCTTTCGTCGGCATAGAAAAATTCCATTTAAACTTTTTACATGCATTAGAACAAGGTGACAATGAAATGTTAGAATATTGCTTGTGGAATGGCATGCAAAGAAACAACAATGGGTTAATTGCAGAAAGCAGTATTCTCAGAATGTATGGTGTGAAATACTAGGCGATAGAATAATAGGACCCTTCAACTATAATTTGAATGCTGACCGATTATTAGTTTTCAAACAATGAACATTGGGATGTATTACATGCACTGCCAATTCAAGTGAAACAATATATGTATTGTCAGCCAGATGGAGCACCAATTCATGATGCAGTGGTAACCAGACAATGACTAACTCAAAACATCCAACGAAGGTGGATAGGTCGAAATAGTCCTTTAATTTTCTGGTCACCTAGATCTCCCGACCTAACTCCTCTCGATTTTTATTTATGGGGAAACATTAAAGCAAAAGCGTACAAAACCAGGCCACAAAATTTGCAAGATCTTCGAGAGACAATAAGCCAAGCTTGTCGGGAGGTTACACCAGCTGTATTACGTAGAGTAGTAAATAACAATTGAAAAAGAATTGAAAAATGTGTATTATTAAATGGCGATTTAGTAGAGAAAACCGCTATTTAACCTAAAATGTCATAATTATTTTCTTCTGTTTCTTGTTTATTTCTTTTATTTAATTTTTTTTGTGAATAAAATTTAAATTAATTATCTTGAACATTTTTTGGGGGTAATTTTTTGTTTGTTTTCAACCAAACTAGGGATTTGGGGTTTTGGGGGTAATTCCGAATAACATTTTTTAATAAAATTAATCCCTAATATTGTTTTTCCCATTTTTTTGCGATAATTTTTGATCACAGTAGGCTAGTTATTTACTAAGGCTAAAATGTAGTTTAGCCATTCACAGAAACTCCACAAGCTTTACATACAAAATAAAAGTTTTTGAAAATTCGCATAAAAATAAAAAAGTTATTGAGGTGTTACCATTTCAACTGAAACACTATATATATATATATATATATATATATATATATATATATATATATATATATATATATATATATATATATATATATATATATATATATAAAGGGTAAGTTTTTACCACAATACAGGACAGCAAAGGCTGGATTTTTTCTACGCCTATAACTATATTCGATTTTTTATTTCCTCGTAGCATCCGAACCGCTAGATGTATTTTAATGAGGTATCATTGGATTTGTTTTAAGCCCAATGGAATAGGATGTATGACGTGTCAAAAAATATAATATAATGGCTGTCAGCCGCCATAATGTTGTATGTGTAGATCAAAAATACGAATAACAATAAAAAGATGGCAATAGAAAAGTTAACAAAACAAATTTGGAAAACATGACTGCGTAAAAAGCGAATTAAAAAGACGCAAACAAGATGAAATAGAAAAATGAATGTTATCAAATGATGACATACAATCGGAGGGATACATGTAGTTAACAAATTAAACAGAAATATCTCACACATCCGGTTGCATGTTATTATTTGTTAATATTCCCTTTTATTTTTCTAGTGCTATTTCATCTTGTTTCCATCTTTTTAGTTTGTTTCTTATGCAGTTAGCTTTTTTATTCTTTTGATTAACTTTTTTTATTTTCGATGTTTGGTACGGTTAACTCGAAAAATATTGGAACTAAAGACACGGTTAAATGGGGAAGGAAGTGTAGTTTTTTTTATTTCGATCCAGCACCGCGTTTGTTTTTAGGTATTTAGGTCAATTGCCTACTAGATATCTGTCAAACACTGATTTTGATGTTTTGTTTATTTGTGGTTATTTCCTTTCTCACTGAAATTTTCAGAAACAGTTTCAGGTAATGTTATTGCCAGTAAATAGTGGTATCTCTTTTTTTTTTGTGCAACTCGTAAATTAAGACATGCCAAAGTTGCATTTTTTTGTAATAGAAACCGTAGCTGGTTGTGTCACCATTAAAAAGTTAATTTTTTGCTGATTACAATGATATAATGTATGACATACCATTTTGAATACTTAGAAAGTTATGGATTTTTTATATTTTTCCCTTTTATAACGAATAACAAAACAGTTTTGATCAACTTATTAATGTTTATTTACATGAAAAGTTTTTCAAGCTATTATGGAATTTTCAAATGGGGAGAAGTGTGATCTATTGGAATTAGCATGTTATATTCGCTGTAATAAATATGAATACTTTCAGAAATACCTCGATCGGAGTCAACTAAGTTTACAGAGTTTTAAAAGATTGTGTGACAATTTATTAATAATGCATGTCTTAATCACTACACCACGAAAAAAAAATCAGGTAAAGTGGTGAATCTATTGAAATAAATACATTGGTACTTGCTATTGCATCAACAAAAATTGCAAAAGAAACTTGCACAACTCAACGTACAGTGCTGAAGAAACAAATTCCATCCATACAAATTATCATGTCCCGTACTCTACATTGGTGGCTATGAAAGGCATAATATGTTATTTTGCATTTAATTTACAATTCAGCTGCAAAATGACTACAATTTCCAAGAAAGACAGATGAAACTTTTTTCACAAACTGCGGTATGTTCACCGGACACAATAAACGCATCGAGGTACAAACAAACCCACATCATGTTGAACACAGGCAGTAAAATAAAATTTGCTTCAATGTCTGGTGTGGTGTGGTGTGATCAGATCACACATTTTTTCGCTTTACGGTTTGAAGGGTGTTCGTTACCTTAGTTTTCCAAAAAATGATTTTGAAGAGATGTTGCATGATTTAAATTTAAGAGAAAAAGCTGCAATAGTACAACATGACGGTGCACCGCAACACAATGGATTGAGCGTAAAAATCTATTTAAATAAAAAATATCCTGACTCCTGGATAGGCAGAAATGCTTCTTCTTTATGGCCACCTTGGTCCCCCGATCTCAGTTTTAAGACTTTTCTATTGTCTAGTAGTCTAGTCTAGTAGGCCAGTGATATTACTTAACTGCCATTTATTCATTAAAAAAACAATTATGTCGTCACATACTTTAGGAAATATTGTAGAAAAGCTTACCAAAACATCAATTAATGACACCGAGATGCGATTTTGAAAGAGGCGCCTACTATGCGGTAAATAAAATATGATCTGAAGAATGTGTGGCAGCTATGTACTTTAAAAATCGCAAACATTTCGAAAACGGTCTATTTTAGCGTCGTTTAATAGGTAAACATACATACATTATATATTAGGACAATACAAGGCAAGACTATTTTTTTAATCGAGCGTTTCCTTGCAACGCGAACAAAAAAAGTAAGTATTTTTAAGGTACCGCTGGGAATGGATTATTCTTATCGCTATAAAAGGCTCATCTGTACCAATTTTTAAGACAATACGTCAAATACTTTTCTATATACCAAAAAAACCGAAACTCAATTTCTCAATTTAACCCTGTATCTATTTTAATTTTGATTCTTGGACTGATTAAAGTTTAGCTAAACTGTTATATTTTACTACGAAGGATCTACTGCTCCGCTGTATACCATTACTTTTCGACCACCTGTATAATAAAAAAATAGTCAATTAAAATAAGTTTTACGACATTTTTTTTTACCACAACGCACTTGTTGCGTCATATTTTTTACTACTATTGAGCGTTGACTAGATATTTCTAAAAGAACAAATTAACTAAAGTCGGTAGATTCACGTTCTGTCTAAAGATCGGGATCATTATGAAGAAAGAGAAATGTCTTACATTTTATTTTATGGCCTTTGATATTAGTTTTTTATTTGTTTTCTCATATAAAATGCTCTCTATCAACAGTAAAGAATTCGTTCTGAGAAGTGACAAAAAGAGATATTTTCGCTTGAACATTAAAGATGGGTTACAGAAAGAGATATAAAACCGTGGTGTTAAAAACGAGGACGGCGTCCAAAAGAAAATCATTCTGTTATAAGATGCAATACATCACTTCAGAAACATTCACCATCAGTCTCTAAAATTAGAAACAATATTCGTCTCATGATTAATATTTCTAGTGGCGTCTTTAGAGTCAGAGTGAAGAGCATTAAGTAGACAAATAAATATAGAAATACTCCAGATAAGTAATATGTGTGAGTGTCCACTCGAGGATTCTGTCTATAAAATCATAAAGTAATAAAGTGTATAAGACTAATGGGTCTGGAATTCTAAAACTGTAGTAAGCGGGGTTCCTGTGTTTATACGGATCCGTTCAGAAAAATGATATTAGGAAGGTGAAATAATTTAATTCAAAAAAATTACTAGTCCAGGTAACGATGCCATATACCAAAATTCAGGTATCTTTAATTTAATTTTCTAACAATTACTTTTTTTTGTGAGACTGTGAGGTGTAATTGCGGAATTTTTTTGTAGGAAAAAAAAAACAGGAAATCGTAAAACTTATCAGAGTTTCATTCGACATTGCCGACTGCTAAATTGCCTTTTTTGGTGTTATGTGTTGTGATGGTGGTCTAATAACATACATATGTTCAGTAAAGAATGGACCAAATTTTAGTTATCTTGGACAAAAATAAGGCGATTTAAGTCAACTTACCTCAGTACAAAAATTGCTTCCTTAAGAAGTTATAGGTCTGAGAAGAAAAACATTTAATTTCATTTTTTTCACGATAATTCATTTATTTACTGGGTAATTGACTACATTTTGGTGAAAGAGATTTTGTTCCGTCGTTATTTTCGACACCTTTTTTGCCATACGCACGTGCCGACTATGGACACCAAAACACAGTTGGTCACCCTGGGCCCGTCAAGCAATGATGGTCAACCCGAAGATGTCACCCTGGAGATTTACGTTTTCGAACGGCGTTTGATTGGCTAAAGAGGCCGCCTACCCCTTCTCTACCCCGAAGCAGATCGAGCCATCGGAATCAAGAACGCTGCAAGAGTCCTATTTAATCGATGATTGTTCTATAGTGCAGTTCACACTCATCAGTTCGAGTCCTTGGTTGTCCCCTGGGCATTGGGCGCAGACAGGCCCATGGCAGTCACGTGACCTTCTGAAAGGTGTTGGAAACCAATGTGGACAATATGGCGCGGCAGTGCCTCGTTCCCATTTAAGTGCTACAAACTGCAGGTACCAGAGCATGAGGCTGCTCCTTATTTTCCATCTGTTCAACAAGTCATTTACTCTGTGAAGAAGGGAGGTTCCCGAAACACATCGAGCTGCCCATCAACAACGTCCCCGGCAAGAAAAGGTATTTTGTTTGTATTACACCGCTTCTGTTTATTATTGTCTATGTAAAATTGCCCATCGTGCAATAAATTAATTTAATTAACCCGCGTTAATGTTTTTTTTACCATGTAACCCCTGATGTACATGTAACCGTTTAATTACACGTAATCAATTAGAGCTATCGAAGAACGTAACGAATTAGCGTTTCAGATTTCTTCTGACGTTAAATACGAATATGTGGTTATTTTTTGTGTCTAATGTGCAGGGCGTTTTCAGCTCTTGCACCACTATATTATTTTATTTAGTTTTTTAAGAATAGTGAATAGTATTTGAGACACAATTTGATTTTCTTTAAAAAAGATATACTGGTTGTAAGTCACTAAAATGTACCATTTAGAGAAAACTATAGTCACTAGATAGATATAGTTAAGACACAGGCGTAAACGCTTTCCGTGACTGTCGCCATATTTAGGCTATTTTCGGATTGAAGTTGTATTCGTTTCCATGCGCCTGTATGTAACTTATTGAATTTCTCGTATTTACAGTGTTAATTGGTAAGTAATGCTGCCCTACTAAATAGTAGATTGCATTTATGTTGAGTATTAGTCGGATTTGTTTAGTTTTATACAATGAATACGCGAACCGCTTCTACCAGAATTATCCATCCATGCGTAGAAATGACGCGCGTCGTACATGATAGGGTGAAAATTTCTAATTTCAATACACTACCGATGATTTTGTCAACAGTAGTGAAACCGGAATATTTATTGCATATGCATACCAGGCGTTTCAGAAATAATTTATAACAGGTCTAACTGTTGAAAATTTTGGCTTGGTGGGATTGCATTTGAAATTTTAGGCAGCTGCACAAATATTTCTATAAATAATAACTTACATCGTTCATATTAGGATGATGATATAATCTAGTTGAAATAGGAAATGCACGACAGATGATAATATGTTCCATTGTTTATTAATTATAGATGCCTGGTGGTTCAGCTGTTGGCTGCAGTAATCCTGCAAGGAAAGGTTTTATTATGAAATATTTCCTGAAGAACCTGCTCGTAGAAGTATTTGGGCTGATAAAGTTTAAACAGGTTGGATGGAAACCCACAAATTATTCAGCTTTTTGTGAAGGTCATTTTGATGCTGACTCTTGGAAGGTTACTAGAATAGACGGAAAACGTAAATTAAAAGCTAACGCAGTACCTACAATATTCACTTATGCCAAATTAAAATGGAAACCACCAACAGTTCGAGTAGTGCAAGTATCCTTTCACCAGATCTTGTCAAAGCTAAGTACAAATCTACTAACGTTGTAGGTTCTTTAAACATGAATCAGTGAGTGTTCATGTTTATCTTCGAATAGTACAAATGAGAAAGTACGGAAACACAATAAGTTAGCAATAACAGCCAAACAAAAAGACAAATCACAAGAAAGACGCAATCCATTAACAAAATGAAGGTAAAATTAAAGCAATTAAAAAAGTCCCGTCAAAAATATAAAAAAGCCGCAAAACTACTGAAAATTATATTTCACGAAGATCCGATTTCTTCCGTGCAAAGAAAAAATTCTAAATTGATGAAATGGTCCAATGAGTACAGTCAAGGAAGCTATTCAATTGAAGTTTGCATGTGGCTCGTCCGGCCACGATTTATTAAGGAAGAAAAAATATCCACTGTCATCTTTAAGAACAGTTAGCAGAAGGCTAGAAGGCTTTGAATTTGGTCCTGGAATTTTACACGAAATTATAGAGTTCTTGAAGCTCAAAATTATGCATTTCAAAACGGACCAAGAGAAAGACTGTGTTTTAATGATTGATGAGATGGCGATAACTTCTGCCAAAGTATACGACACCTCAACATGCTTTTGTCTTTATGATAGGTAAACATATAATACTGCAAATAGTCAGATCATTAATTATGTCGTATTTTAGGTGGTATATCCTCAAGGTGGAAGCAAATTATAGCCTACCACTTCTCCCGTAGAAATGACGGTCATTTCGAATTAAGTAGGTTGGGTAAAAAAAGTCTGGGCGCAGCAAGTGTTATGGTAGATAATTTATAAATGTGTGTATATACCACACCCATAATTAAAAAATAATTGATTTTGATGAAACTGGCATTTGCTCAACTCTCTCTCTCTCTCTCACTCTATATATATATATATATATATATATATATATATATATATATATATATATATATATATATATATATATATATATCGAGAGAGAGTAAGAGAGAGATAAATCACCAATTGGATCAGTTGATGGCTTTCAGTTTTTTTTTAATGATTAAAGCTGAATGAATCTCATGCAGAGTTATTTGAAAAGCCCTTATATAATCTAAAAAGTTCAAGTATTTAGGTAAGATAAAACTGTGCATTGTGAGAAAACAGCTTAAAGCTTTTCATAGCGTACAGTTGAAACGAATGATTGATAGGCAGTTGATATCAAAACTTGAAAACAGGATGTATCAGGTTTCATATTCGGTACCATTATTGCTTTCTAATAAAAGCTCTGTGGAATTTTCGTCGACTGAGGTTAGTATAAATAATAATGCATTTTTACATCCACTTAAGCTGCATTTATGTATAATTAGTTGATTTGTTATTTTTTGATAAATCATCAACTGTGATGAAATTCCTTAAATGCATTGGTATCTCAACTTTTCTAACGGGAGATATACTCTTATTTTGAATAAATAAAAAGATGAAAGGATAAATAACGCGTCGAGATAGTTTCTGATGTAAACTCGATCGTTTCGATTGTTTCCAGGCTTGAGTGGCAGTAGATATCATATGGGAATACGGGACCACTTTGCCATGCTTTTTTTTGCCCCACCCATAAAGATTCCCTAAACTATAGAAAAATGTAGCTGTAAAACAGGCGCGTACAGCATTGAAATGTTGAATCATCTAAATGCAGCGATCTGATTGGCTGTTGAAACATTCAACAAGTATCTCAGGAGAACAATGGCAAAAGCCCTTCGCTCTCAAAATCTTCCGGTCTCGCTACTTCATGGCCAAAACGGCATCGTATACACGGATGTGCACAAAGCAGGTGCATTCGCAAATCATCTGGAGTTACAATTCAGCCCGAATTATAACAACGTTGATCGATTGCACGTCGCAAAAACGCACCGTTATGACAGGAGTGCGCTTCGCGCCATCCCAGGCACAAACATCGAGCCCGTTATTTACGAAGAAGTTCCTAAATTATCAAAACACTAAAAAATAGGAAAGCTTCCAGACACGATGAAATCTCCAACGTAGCCCTGCAAAATCTCAAAGCAGTAGTATCCATAGTTACGATTATGGTGCCATCCTGCGTTTTCAACATTTTCCATCCATGTGGAAACTTGCCAACATTATCAATATCCCAAAACCCAGCAAAGACCCGCTGTTCCCTCAGAACTACAGGACCATTAACCTACTCTCTGTCATCGGCCAAATCGCCGAAAAACTAATTCAGAAAAGTCTGGCCTCATTCCCTTCTGAGAACCATATCCTTCCGGACCAGCAATTCGGATTCAGACACCAGCACTCCACCACACATTAAGTCCTCCGAGTGGTGGAAAACCTCACTCAAGGCTTCAACAAAAACAAGTCAACTGATGCAATATTTCTCGACATTGCATTGACATGCAGGGCTCCTAAACAAACTTCTATCATTTAATTATCCGCTCCCTCTGATACTGCAACAGAGAAAGTTCCAGGTCAAACTTCTGGGAACCAGATCTAGAACCTACTCAGCCACGGCTGGCCTCCCGCAGAGTTCTGCTACTGTCCCTAAACGTGTAAACTGTACGCAGACAACACTACCATCATCAACAGCCCCACGCAGCCGAGGACGACAACCTAACGTCTACAAGACGCCCTAGACAAACTGCAACCCTGGTATGGTAAATCATGTTTAGCCATAAACCCCGATAAATGTTCAGCAGTCCTATTTTACAAGAGGAGACACACACCTCACGAACACGTATCATTAGACAACAGTCTAATTCTCTGGAAACTCCGCCAAATACCTTGGGATTTTCCTCGACAAACGCTTAACATGGCGCCCTCATGTCCATCATACGCGACTGAAAGCTTCGATGTCCATCTCGAAGTTCTTTCCACTTCTTAACAGAAATTCCAAATTGTCCATGAACAATACACTGCTCGTGTACAAAGTGATAATCCGGCCAGCCTTGACCTATGCAGCCCCTGCATGGGCCACCGCGGCCAATACACATATTAAAACCCTTCAAATCATCCAGAATAAAAGTATGAGAATGGTTACCGGAGCGCCATGGTTTGCCAGAAACAGTCAGATTCACTCTGATTTGAAAATGCCTTCGATACTTGAGTTTATAAATCAACTATCTAACACTCAGTTCGCAAGAGCCTCTTCTCACCCAAATGTTCATATACGTAGTGCCACAGAGTACGATGAGCAACTTCTACTTAGGCATAAGCGGCCAAAGCTTATCCTTACCCGATAACGCCCCCGCAGCAAAACAATAGAAACATTCAAATCCCCACGTCATGTTGAAATCTTTGGTGTGGACTAAGGTCCGGTACTCAGAGGATAGATATACTGGCGCCGGCGCTTACCCGCATTATGAGGGCCAGCCTCGCTCTGGGGCACATTCCGAGGGCATGGAGACTGGCCAAGGTTGTATTCATTCCTAAACCTAGGCGTCCAACAGACCAGGCAAAGTCCCTGAAGCCAATAAGTCTCATGTCCTTCTTGCTAAAAACAATGGAAAAACTTCTCGACCGGCACATTAGGGGCGGTGTACTGGAAGCATAGCCCCTGCACTGCGGACAATATGCAGACAGAGCAGGAGTCTCAACCAGAAACAGCACTGGACGAACTGGTGCTAAAACTGGAGAATACGCTGGAGAACAGGGAGGTGGCGCTGGGGGCCTTCCTAGACATAGAGGAGGCCTTCAGCAACACCTCATTTGAATCGGTTCTGGCAGCTGTCAGGGAGCGTGGAATAGAGGAGGTCTGCTGCAGGTGGATCGGTTCCATGCTCAGGGACAGGGCGGTGTTCACCTCACCCGCGAGAGGGACTCTGCTGGCTGGGGTAGCGGCGGGGTGTCCACAGGGAAGCGTTCTGTCTTTCTTGCTCTGGTGCCTAGTCGTGGGCGGCCTGCTAGGTGGCTCTCGGGAGGGGGGGTATGAGGTACAGGGCTATACGGACGACATTGACATCATAGTCCGAGGAAATGTTACACAGTCAGTGTGGGAGCGCATACAGACAGCACTGAAAGTTGTGGAAAGGTGGACGGTTGGTCAAGGGCGCGGGGTTAACACCGAGAAAGCAACTGTCATACCGTTTACGAGGAGGAGAAGTGGGAGAGCCACAGAACTCTCATTCTATACGGTAGGAACATTCCAATGGCCAGGGATGAAAAATATCTTGGGGTCGTATTGCACTCTAAGCTAACCTGGAATGGTCACGTTGAAGAAAATACTGTGTAAGGCAGTCAAAACCTTAGCCGTCACTAGGCGGCTATATGGAAAAACGTGGGGACTAAGACCTAGTATGGCCCACTGGCTGTACACAAAGGTGGTCAAACCATCGTTAACATACGCGGCACTGGTTTGGTGGCCTAAGGTGAGACAATCCAGTGCCAAACAAAAACTAGGCAAGATCCAAAGGATGGCTTGCCTAGGCATCACAGGGGCCATGTCTTCAACCCCAACAGCCGCCATGGAGGTGTTGCTGGATCTGCACACACAGGGTTAGCTAGTTAAGATATGACAATAAAATATTTGAGATAATCCAACAAAGTACCATACAGGCTAATGTCTATGATGTTTATTTTTAAAAAAATGTTTCGTTGAAATTTTTGCCATATTTGTAGTGAATTTTCAGAATTGTAATTTTTTGTTCAATCGTCTACGAACTCATTTCTTAATGATATACGTAATATGTTATTTAATTATATACATTTTAAGTTTTGCATCATAAAATAGCGTGATATTTAAAACCTCGGTTCAGTTTGGATCTTATTGTAACACAAATCTTCAGTGTGCATCATAATGTATTCACTAGTTTCACCATAAATGATTCACTTCCTATAGGTTTAAATAAAGAGCTGGAGACAAAAAGCATTAAACAGTTTAAAATTTAAGTTTGTTTAACGTTATTTTATAGCGTGTTAATTGATTACTTAAATCTACAAAATAAAATTGTTCATTAGGTCGTAAAGTGGCACATTCTTAATGCTTGCTCTTTATATAGATAATTTACATAATCCATTATGTTAATAAGATTTTTGTTTCTTTTCAGTGGATACAAGATTTATATACTATGTTTGGCTAGATAATAAGGTTCACCTTTAAAAAACAATATCTTTTTGTTTTACTGTAAGTGATAGAAAATAACAACTGATACATCAAAATTAAATAACTAGCAAATGTCTTTCAGAATCTTTTGCTTAAAATATTCGCAATTTTGAAGTCTTTAAAATCTTACACAGCAATTCATCACAAAAATACTTATTTTTGTTTATTTTGGGAGTAAACAAAAGTACGTCATTTGCCTTAAAAGATGCCCTCCCACCTTCAGTAACATCAGATTTTTTTCAATCGTTTTTAGCGAATTTTCGTAGAAAAAACTCGCTCATGATGCGATCGTTACATTAAGACTTACAAAAAAAGTCTTCAATCTATAAGTGAGCGCAAACTAGGGCCCTCAGAACCCATAAATAGGGTATTTTAAGTGTATGCATGCATACGGATAAAGATAAATATTATATATATATATATATATATATATATATATATATATATATATATATATATATATATATATATATATATATATATATACACTACGATAACTTAAAAATATTTCATTCGATTTTGATGAACTTGACAGGTGTCTGCCTTTTGTCGATAGATTGGACAAGGTTGTTAGCCAACCAGAATACGTGCTAATTTATTAAAAAATTGAGTTGGTAACATGGAATTTATTTGTATAAAAATTTGCTACCGTAACGTTCTTACTGCGACAGGACTTTTATTGATATTCTGGCGTTTCGCTCACTAAACAACACACTCTATTGAAGATAGCGACAAAGGTGTGTTGTTGCAATAGTCGACTTTTTTGTATTGTACAATAAATGGAAAAACTAAATGTAACCTTGTCATATTCCTGAGTCTGTGAGACTCGGCCTAATACATTTCCATACATTTCTCCCCACCATTTGTTTGCGCATGTGTCGCGTTTAGTCCCTTCCTGTTCCTGAGTTCCTGAACCCTGAACCTGAGTCTACTTGTATCACAGCACAAGAAACAGCTTAACTTTTTATATCTTAATTGATATCGTCCAAAAAGGACATTGAAATTGTTTCGGCTTGCTTTCTAATTATCAAGAATGAAACGCGATTAAGTAGTTATTAATTTTTTAGTGTTGATCGAAATTCGTCAACCAGGTGAATCTTTTTTTACTGCTGATTTTTGCAATAAATTTTAAAACCACAACATTTTATAATACAGAATGAAGATATCCTTCAAATAAGGTATCACAAGCGTCTACTTCATATTTAAAAATTTGGGGGTCGCAGTTGTCACTGGAAGAAGGTTGAAGGTAAGGGTAGTTTTCACGTTGTAGGATGTCACTTTTTCATCTAAAATTGACGTGTTGCGGATTTTTTATACATACGCACGATAATTGAGATACTAAATTTTTTCCATCTGGCTCTTCCACACTGTATAGCCCAAATTATCGGAAGGTATTTTACCTTTACAGCCAAGGTTTTCCAATTTCACAATCACACCAGAGGTGACTCCAGAAGACTGACAACGGCGCAAAAGACTAACCAACCACATTAAGATCGCGTGTTTTTCCATGTTGGCCTTACAGCGCAGGCCCACCACACCAACTACAGCAAGGCGTTATTACACACACGCAACCACAAAGTTTTCGTCAAACCATAATATCAGTAAACATCACGCGGGCTAAATAACATGATATTAATTAACCCTGACTCGCCATAGTAAGCGATTGAGGTTCGCCCAGAAAACTGAACAATTACAGACTGTGCAAACGTTCTATTAATTAATGAAACCAGAGTAATTCCGCAAATGACGTGTTACGATCTATAGATGCTGTGATAAATTATTTGCACCATGTAGTATTTAGCGCACGGAATTGGTGCTTTGTAAAAAAAAGTAACTGTTGCGGAGATCTTGGAACATCATGTTGCTCCATAAGTTCCATTTGTGTGGGATAATTTTACACGAATGCATTATAACGCAGAACCACACGTGGCAATATGGCAATACGTTTACGCCAAGTCCAAATTCCGACTCTAGAATGGCATCCTCTTAGCGGTGACCTAAATCCTGTGGAGCATTTATGGGACTTGCAAACACGCCAACAACCCCTAACTATTTCATGTATAAGGCCCACTCAGGTGGACGGGAGAAAAATATATCTATAACCTAACCTTAGATCCTACTCAGTATCAAATTGAGCTGAGGGTCATCCTAATTAAACATCACTGAAACCTTACTAGTATCGCAATTTGTTTAAAATGTCCCTAGGTAGTCAAAAATACGGTTATGTTTAGTTTTTGCTGGTGTCGCTATGGATGCGGAAGGGTTCAATATTATTCCCGTTAGAACTTTTTACGGTGGGGCCAGAAGAAAGTAAAAAATATGTTGATTGTTTAGTAATCGCTTAGGAATGCATGTATATATATAGTAGATCTCAAAACGTTTCCTTTTGACTTACTTTACAGTTTGTAATTCATACGTGGTGGACTCTATGCATTTCAGACATTGAGTTTCAAGTTTATTAAGACAGTTATTTTCGATGTTATTGAGCACTCACATGGAGAATTTGAGGCAGGTGAAGACATGGAAATGCCAAATGATTTTATCTTTGAGGTCAGACATCAATTCTGACGAAAATTTAGAAGTACACATAACTGTCGAAAATTCACATGAAGAAACACAAGTCGAGAATATGACAGCGATGATTTGATTTCTCTAACATATCTGGCAGAAAAAATTAAAATGTATCGGAGAAAGGAAAAGGGGGCCGCAAATGGTAACAAAGAGACAGCCAATATGGTCCAGGATCTATGCCACCACTTTTGGGACCAAAAAAAACTGAACATTCAAGGTGATACACCGCTTCAATTCTTTTTATGCTTCTTTTCTCCTGATATTTTAGATGAAATCGTGTTCCAAAACAAACTTATTTGCAACGCAAAATGGCAAAACGAATTTGGGATTCACCAAAGGATATATATTATTATTTCTTGGTGTGAACATAGAACACAGTAATGTCATATATACGATATCCAAGGATTCAGCTCTATTGGAGTAGTGACAAGCCGTTGCGTATAAATCTGATTGCCGATTCAATTTCAGTCAACAGATTTGGATTACTTCTAACATATTTGAATTTCAGCTACAATTATAAAATTATAGCTGATAATCCAGACAAGCTGAAAAAATACGGCTGTTTCTGGATAACCTTCAGCGAAATTTTTTAGCAGCTGCAGATCCTGAAGAATATCAGGCTACTTATGAACAAATAATTCCACTAAAAGCTCGTTTGGGTATCAAGCAGTATCTTCCAAAAAAAGTGGGGCCTAAAAGTCTAGGTGAGAGCTGGTATTAGTAGCTATATGTACAAGTTTGAAGTATGCCAAGGAGCAGGTGGATGAGGGAGAGATGATCTGGGAGCATGTGCAGACGTCATTTAACGCCTGAGCGACGACTTGGCAGGAAGAAATCACAAACCTTTCTTCGACAATTTATTCTATTCTCTTGACCTCTTGGAGCAACTGAAAACAAGAATATTTGGGGAACAGGAACTCTGAAGATATAATAGGCTTGCAAACGCAGCAGATCTATTGCCATTTGACAAGGTGCTAAAGAAATTAGGTAGAGGTAGCTCCAGTGCTGTGGCCTCAGATTCAGGTATAACTATAGTCAGATGGATGGATAACAATTCAACCCATGTGGCATCTAGGTGTGTTGGCAAACAACCACAAAACAGCACAAAAAGTGGTGTAAATTTACTAAGACTACAGAATAAATCGACAGGCCATTCTGTGTACAATATTACAATATTATAATAAGAATATGGGAAGAGTGGCCCTGATGGAACAACTTTAGCATTGTACCCTCTCAAACGTCGCAACAAAAGATGGTACGTCAGGGTTTTCATGCATTTCTTGAACGTTTCTATTGTCAACGCCTGGACATTATTCAAAAAGAAAACCAATACTACCATCGACCTCGTAGAATTCAAAGCAGCTGTTGGTAGGGGACTAATAAACATGGGGATGAACAAAGAGAATAAAAGAGGGCAGCCTCTATCTGCCACTTCTCCTAGGATTTTGAAGAAGAGACCACCTATAAATCGGGTCCTAGATGAAATCAGAAGGGATCTGGTTGGCCATTGGCAAAAATTAATTGATATAAAAAACGCAAGAAGTTGCCACTCTTCTGCCTGTCAACCTGAAACACAGTATATTTGCAAAAAATGTAATGAAACTTTCTATACAGATTGTAGTTTTATAGCACCAGAAATAATAAAATACGTTTCATTAGGATTTTATTTTTCTCTTGAAAATTATGCACAGGAGCATTTACTACCTACACTAGTATAACTTTTAAACGGCATAGAAGGAACCTAATCAGAAACTGTATTATGTATGCCGAACTGTGGTACAGAAATTTTGAGAGCGGGAGGTGGAAATACAGGATATTAACCATCTAAATATATATTTTAGTATGCTTTTACATATTCTATATTTTTTAGGAAATAAACTTTGGTTTGCTTATGGGTACTTATTACTCATTATTTCTTGCTATCAATTTGATCAAACAAAACTACTAAGTGATTAAAAATAGAATAGGTGATGCCATAATGTTTACCATTTCTAAATGGGGAAGTACCTGACATATGTCTATTTTAGTTTAATTAAGTCAGGTCACCTTTTAGTTTCATACTTTTTACATACACGGGGAAGTAATGGTGATAGGGTCCTGTAATCTAAATAATAACACGTTCAATCGTGTACGAGGCGAGATAACTTACGAATTCAATCCTGAAATACAATAACAGCCGCACCAAACAAATGTGTGTGTGTGTGTGGCATTCGACTTCCCACCTAGCCATCAAAACAACCACCACCAATCACCTAGCTTTCCCTCTTTGAAGTTAACATTAACGTCAATGTTAGCGTTAACTCTACAGCAGCTACAACATCAAAATTTCATACACATTATCCGGAAGGCTGCCATCCTCTACGTTTGTAGGTAAATTGCGACCTACATAAACGTGCCACTCACATGTATACACACACGCACAAACACGTCACAAGTTGCAGTTAACCCGCAAACCTCCGCCCTTTGAATGTAGTAGCCATGTGACGAGGATGAGGTAGCTCGTTTAAATTACTTGAAATTGACCATTGTAACCCACAAAGTCTTTATATACATACAAAGATGGATTACATTTCATACGAGGTCCCCTCCGCAACTTTTAGAAGTTTGTTGCGGTCAGAAAAACTGGATGAAGCAGGAACAAACTGAAGAAATGGATATAGATATACTTGACATGTTTGAATAATTAAAAATAGTTGTGATCATATAATAAATGGATGTATGTCGATATTTTCGCTGTACAGAACCTGCTTCTATTGATATTCTTGTTAATTAGTTATTTTATTATTATGATTGTTGTTATGGTTATTAATAAGTTGATTGCAGTTTCATGTTAAATATTGACATATAAGTCACATACCTGCATTTTAAAAATGTAACAGGTCTTTTTTTAGTTTTAAATAATTTTTTGATCAAAATACCCGAACGTAGAAAACGGTTTACACAGCATGTCCCAGATAAAGATAAAAAAAGCCTGGACGCAGCAAGTGCATTATGGTAGTGAATTTTCGTAGAAATGATCTGGCACAAAATATTTTATTATAACTTTTTTTTCTTGTAACATAGAAATCTTAATTTTGGTGTATAGTTTACTTTTTATATCGTAAACCTACCTACCAAATTTGGTTATCATAGATTTTTTTATTTTTTAAGATAAAAATTTTTTTCAAATGAAAAGTCAATTTTTTTTCGGAAAACCTTGTCCGATTTTTCTGATTAACGAACTTGTCAAAGCCAATTACAAAAGGAAGGTACATGCCAAATTGTATCAAAATCGGCCCATTATTCTTTGAAATAAAAATTTATTTCGAATGAAAACTCAAAATTTTCCTGGAAAACCTTGTCAGATTTTCCTGACAACAAACTTGTCAAAGCCATTTACAAAGGGAAGGTACATGCCAAATTTTATTGAAATCGGCTTATTACTTTTTGAGATATGGATTTTTTTCGAATGAAAACTCAAAATTTTCCCGGAAAACCTTGTCCGATTTTCCTGACTAACCAACTTACCCAAGCCATTTACAAAAGAAACGTACATGCCAAATTTTATCAAAATCGGCCCATTATTTTTTGAGTTATCGGTGTGATACACACACACACACACACACACACACACACACACACACACACACACACACACACACACACACACACACACACACACACACACACACACAATATATATATATATATATATATATATATATATATATATATATATATATATATATATATATATATATATATATATATATATATATAACATATAAAAATTGAAACTGACCCCGGATATGGGTTCTAGGGGTCCTAGATCGCGCTCATTTGAAGAAATTTTTTCAAAATTCAAAAGTCGAGATCTCCTCATTTGTGAATTTTTTCTAAGAAAATTCACTAATAGGATCTTGCAAACCATAATAGATACGGTTTTGTGGAAAACGTTGTTTAACTTAATGGCCACTAATATAAAATTATAATATTTTCAATTATATTTTTGGTTTACGAGAAATTAAGAAAAAAATAATTTTCGATTTTCTCTTTTATTTTATTCTGATGTAGTTATTAGAGCTAGAACAAAATGAAGAACACTTATTCACAGCTACTTTTAATTTTACAAGTTTTCGCATGATAATGTCAATTTTACAGTACGACCTTTCGTTCTCGAAAAACCATCAACCTAATTTTTAACTACGGTCCTAATTAAAAAAATCTCGGGACGCAGCTAGTGCGTTATGGTAGTGAATTTTTATTAAATGCTTCAAATTTGAATAACTCAATTTTCTATAAACTTAGAAAGTTTAATTTTGGTATGTAGTAAGGTCTTTCCTAGGGCAAGATATTCACCAAATTTCATTAAAATAACCTTGTAATTTTCGGAGAAAAAATTTTTTTTCGAACAAAAATTTAAAATTTGAATAACTCAATTTTCTATAAACTTAGAAAGTTGAGTTTGGGTACGTAGTAAAATCTCTCCCAAGGCAACATATATAGTAAATTTTGTTAAAACAGCTTTGTTATTTTCGAAATTTTTTTTTTTGAAAGAAAACCCTTTCGATTTTCCTGGCTAACGAACTCATCCAAGCAATAAATTATTTTTTGTGAGTTATCAGGCGGATACATACATACATACATACATACATACATACATACATACATACATACATACATACATACATACATACATACATACATACATACATACATACATACATACATACATACATACATACATACATACATACATACATACATACATAGATATATATATATATATATATATATATATATATATATATATATATATATATATATATATATATATAAATTGAAACTGACCTCGGATATGGGTTCTAGGGGTCCTAGTTCGCGCTCATTTGAAAATTTTTTTTGCAAAGTCTCACCACCGATACCTCTCTATTAGTGAATTTTTTTAAATAAAAATTCACAAAAACACAGGTTTTTGAAGTATTTTTAATTCAATTCTACATTCATTGACATAACGGGTGTGGTGGTTTAATGAAGTTTCGGATGTCTCCGCCCTCATCAGGATTTAAAAAAAAATAAGTAGAAGCCTGCGTTATAAAAAGGTAACTAGAATTAGTATATCTAAAGCGAAAGACAACTAAAAAGGTAAAATTTTTCTTTTCTATTGTGTGAAACTCAATGAAACTGAAGAAACCTAATTGATACCGCTTACAGTAAAAGAAAAAAATACTGCTACATATTTAAATCAGAAGTTTGTTGTCCATTATTTTTAAAGCATGAATAACATAACATATTTTAAGTCATAATAACATTAATCATCAAAGTCCTTGTTTGATTTTGTAAATACAACCACTTTTTAATAAATTTACTCTAAATTGAAAACAGTAGCATTTGGAATTATTCGAATGTAAAATAATTGTCATTCATTTAAACTGTCATCAAGTAACATTAATAAGTGATGATTCATAGCTTTTCTCTTGTAAAATGGAAGGTAGTTTTTCACATGAGAGAAAGTTTGGCATGATTACGTGCTACGTGTGTCAAAGTAATGCTGTTGAAGCACGGGGTATGTATCTTAACAGTTAGCCGGAAAGAAAACAGCCGAGTAACAAAATTTTCGGACGAGTACCTGCAAGGCTCATGCAGTATGGGTCTCTTAAAAAACCAGTGTCAATCAGTAAGTAAGCGTTGTGAAGAACTCAAAGAAAATAATGTAATCTTAGCTGTAACTGTTCGACAAATTGAGCAAAAAATTGGAATACCTAAATCTGCCGCTCATTTAATTTTACAAAAACATAAATTACCCTTTTTTTCCTCCCTCAGGGCTCGTCCGTGGCCTCGCCGCCCCGATAGCACTGCAACCTTTAAATTTTACCCTTGCAAATTCAAAATTTGCAAACGACTCAGACCTGGTGATAACTAGAGACGAAGAACATTTTGTGAATGGTATACGAGGAAGTGTCAAGGGGACGATAATGTTCCAGATACAATTATCTGGTCGAACGAAAGCACGGTAACCAATAATGGTACTTTTAACCGATGAAATACCAATTATTGGTCAATAACCAAACCACGTCAGTTTCGACTTCAACATGGGATTGGGAAATAATAGGTTATCACCAATCACTTAAAGCGGAGCGTCACCGCATTTTACTTGAGAGCGATTTGGAAGAAGCATTGGAAACCATTTGGCTTGCCGGCTTATCAAAATTGTTGGTGCAAGCAAGAATACCTATCGAGCAGGTTTCCTGAAAAGTGGGTAGGTACACATTCAGTATTTCCTTGTCCACCCCGTTCGCCAGACATAACATATTTTGACTTTTTTCTCTGGGTGTACATCAAGAATTATGCCTACCGGGATATTTTTTGAAACTGAAAAAGAACTACGCAGACTAGTTGTTGAAGCTTTGCAAATGATTACTCCAGATATGTTGCGTAAATTTTTACATTTAACTTTTTTTGTACTTTAACGTCGGTCTATTTCCGCGACTACGGACAATCACCGACGCTAGGGAGCGGTTTCACCTCACAATCCTAGAAATGTTGCCGAACCCCTGCCTTTCTGTAAGGAGAGTAGGGACCTTTAACGTGCCCGACGCGTGGACACGGGACCGACGGCTTTAAGAAAAATTGAGTTTCTTTTAAATTTCTCCAAAACCATTTTTTAAATGTCATAACTTTATATTGGTGACCATTTAGTTCTACAAGCTTTTCCCCATTTAATAAAAATTGTATCCATTACGGCTTCCGAGATCCTAATGATAGAGTTCCTTATCTTGAACACACTGTATGCTGTTACTTAAAAGTCGCACAAACCGAAATTTGCTAGCAGGTGAATCATAAATATGTAAACAAATAGAGGACAACTTTTATGGAAAACAGATAACATTTAGTACTCCAAGTTTTTAACACTTTATTTTTAGCTATACTTAAAACATATTTTTTAGGCCTCGAGTGAGTACTACACGCGAGATAGGCCTTTATATAACCCTGTCATGATATGGCAGGTTTTCTCAAAGTAGAAAAACAGTTTTGTTTCAGTTTCCCCGGAGAAAATTTTATAAGATGTAAAGTTTGGCGTTGGAGTGTCTAGAAGCCATTGATAAGAACAATACAAGTCCCCCTACAGTAACAACGAGTCAATAAGTTATAGGGGGTTGTTTCAGCAAGTTGTGGATGTGTATGAATTATATATTGTGGGAAGTGGTAAATAACGAGCGGTTTTCTGTAGATAGCGTATAACTAGAGAGAGAGAAAAGGAGATAGCTGAAAGCTGAGAATTAGAGACCAGAAGGATACTTAGTAATTTGCCGTGTTAGTATCATAATTGCACCCCTCTGAATTGCGATGAAACATTTCCTTGGTGCCAGTTGCATACTACTCAGTCCCCAATAAGTCTCGTTGACATAATCTTGTCCCTATTCTCATACCCGCTCCCCTGGACACAAAACGCGTGTCTGTTTTTTTACTAACAGCCAGTTTCCTATTCAAATGAAATTAGACAATGACACTGCTGGCTTCGTGGTAATTAATTTTTAGTAATTAAACGTAATGCATTAAGACCGAGAAGTTGCAGCTGAGATAAAGAGGAAAACTTAAATGGGAGACCGCTGTAACTCCCAATGCAATTTTGAACTAAACTCTATTCTCTGCTTTCTAGAACATTAACAATCCATTTCTACACTTACTCAAATGAAAGAAAAAAGTATAATGTAATAACCAACCCTAATTACTACCAGATAAAATTATTTTGACGTAATAAAGGGGCCCAAGACGCAAAAAAAGCGTTATAGCAGCGAATTATCACAGCGATTTTACTCAGAAGGACATACATATTCAAAAAATAATGGTAAAACAAGACAACTAAGAAAGTTTAGTTGGGCCTAAAGGTAATGGTAAATGTAAGATGCTTACTGGCAATTAGGCCAATGCTGATCCTTTTTGTTCATCTAAACTAACCTACCCTCCACATTAAGCTCGATCTCAACGACAGAAGTGATTCGAAAAACCGCTGCCGGTGACTCTCGAACCGTCGTCCCCAGAGTCCCAATTGGGAGGTTTCAGTCGACTTTTCAACACGGTCAAGGCAGCGTTTTAGTTGGACCTAGAACCAGGGTTCTTCTTGCCAAGAAAAAAACATATACCTACAGGTTGGCTCAAAACTAGTTGCACACAGAGCAGTAGATTGTTGGTATCAACCAGGGTTCTTCTTGCCAAGAAAAAAACAACAGGTTGATCCAAAAGTAAATGTACACAGAGCTGTAGAATATTGGTATCAAAATTATCTCAGACCAAAAGTCAAAATTAAAAGAGATCAGGATGTTTTGAATTTTGATTTTCTTTGATAACTAAAAAACTATTTGACGTATTGTCTTGAAAATTGACACAAATGAATTTTTTATTGTGATAAAAAATAATTCATCTCCAATTTGCCTCTAACGGATAGAGGGCGCTGCTTGCTGTTCTCTCCAAGTCACAAAATACTCACACTTTTTTGTTAGCGTCGCTAGGTAACATTTGATTAGAAAACAGAATTGTCTTGTATTTCCTTAACAACAAAAAATGTATACTCGTTGAATAACGTTAAAATTAACAGTTTTAGAAAAATTTGCGATTTTAAAAGTAGCTGAAACACATTATCTGTAATAGTTTTCAGATATTTTATTTGCGGCATAGTAGGCTTCTGTCAAACAAATTTATGACTGTTTTTTTTTCAAAATTGCGTCTTGGGGTCATTAGTTATTATTTTAATAATATTAAGCCTTCGGACAATAGTAGTAAAATATGCCGCGACGTATTTTTTTTTAAAGCAAAAATGCGAGATATGGTTTGATTTTATGCGCAAGCAAATTTTAATGAACGTAAGCGGTGCAAAATGTATGATGAATAGCATTTAAGCAGAATAAGGCGGATCACAAATTATTCAAAAGTCCTTATGACAAATTAGGTGAAACTGTGCCGTTTTGTTTAAAACGAGATATTCTAGACCGCGCAAAAAATATTGCTTGCGATGAAGAAGGGATTTTAGGTTGTCTAGCAGATAATCTAAAAATTAGTCCAACAAGAAAAGCCTGGACGCAGCAAGTGCGTTATGGTAGTGAATTTTCATAGAAATGATCTGGCACAAAATATTTTATTATAACTTTTTTTCTTGTAACATAGAAATCTAAATTTATTTTTTAAGATAAAATTTTTTTTTCAAATGAAAACTCAAAATTTTTCCGGAAAACCTCGTCCGATTTTTCTGATTAACGAACTTATCAAAGCCATTTACAAAAGGAAGGTACATGCCAAATTATATCAAAATCTGCCCATTATTATTTGAGATAAAACTTTTTTTCGAATGAAAACTCAAAATTTTCCCGGAAAACCTCGTCCGATTTTCCTGACTAACAAACTTGTCAAAGCCATTTACAAAAGGAAGGTACATGCCAAATTTTATTAAAATCGGCCTATTACTTTTTGAGATAAGAATTTTTTTCGAATGAAAACTCAAAATTTTCCCGGAAAAACTCATCCGATTTTCCTGACCAACGAACTTGTCAAAGCCATTTACAAAAGGAAGGTACATGCCAAATTTTATTAAAATCGGCTGATTACTTTTTGAGATACGATTTTTTTTCGAATGAAAACTCAAAATTTTCCCGGAAAACCTCATCCGATTTTCCTGACTAACGAACTTATCCAAGCCATTTACAAAAGAAAGGTACATGCCAAATTTTATCAAAATCGGTCTATTATTTTTTGAGTTATCGGTGTGATACATACATATATATATATATATATATATATATATATATATATATATATATATATATATATATATATATATATATATATATATATATATAAACATATAAAAATTGAAACTGACCCCGGATATGGGTTCTAGGGGTCCTAGATTGCGCTCATTTGCAAAAATTTTTTCAAAATTCAAAAGTCGGGATCTCCCCATTAGTGAATTTTTTCTACGAAAATTCACTAATAAGTGCGGTTGCTAAGTGAAGTCGATTACCAGTCCTGAGAATATTTCATGACGAAATTTTAGATCATCACTTCACACCCATATATAATTTATTGCCAGCTGATTTTTTTTTCAGCATTTGTAGATGAAAAACTTTTTACAGATGAAGCTACTCGTCGGGGTGTATTCAACTTCAGAAACAAATATACGTGG
Organism: Tillus elongatus; assembly: GCA_964006375.1. NCBI lineage: Eukaryota > Metazoa > Arthropoda > Insecta > Coleoptera > Cleridae > Tillus > Tillus elongatus. The sequence continues at coordinate 105,833,060 of OZ023269.1, read as the reverse complement.
AAGAACGAAAATCCTCATGTAGCAGTAGAACGTAACTTTCAACATGAATTCAAGAGTAATATTTAGCGTGACAAAGAACACTGCCAGGGGAGCCATTAAGTCCCCGGTCAGAAACCAACACAAGGTGTACTGGGCAGACTGTCCAAAGCTCAGACATGGGAAGTCAATAATTGACGGACCCAGTTCAAAGAGAGCTGCTAAATCTTAGCAGAGGACAGCTCAGAAACACAACAGGTCTCTTGACGGGAAACATGGCCGACAAGAAACACCTGCATAAAATGGGGTGGTTCGAAGGGGACCTCGCATGCAGACTCTGCGGCGAGGGGGAGGAATCAGCCCAGCACATCTTGTGCGAGTGTAAAGCTCTGGATCGCAAAATACAACTGATCTACGGTCAGTCTAGACCGGAGACAGAGCAATATAAAACTTCACCCTACCAATCGCTGTGCAGACTAGTTCAAGACACAGTGATTTTGGAATGGGTGGAGTAAGACTAAGGGTATGCACAATCAACAAAAAGTTGCAGTGCTATCGGGGCGGCAAGGCCGCGGACGAGCCCTGAGGGAAAAAATATTTAGCGTGGAATAATCGGAAATCATAATCTTAGGCTCATAGGAATCACTACCCAATGGAAATTCCTGCCTAAATTTCCTACAAAATGGTTTGCCCTAAAATTTAATATGGAATATATATTTTATGCAAGTCAGTGCACCGGTACATTTCTCTGTTCAAGTGTGAATTACGTAAATGAAGGGTTTCCCCAAAGATGGAAAGACCGTGTCAACCCAATCTCTTGGCCAGATAGTAGTCAGGATTTTAAACCACTGAACCTTTTCCTTTGGAGATTACCTTAAATCAGCTGTCTATAGTGATACAATACACCAGCAAAGAATTATGGAAATAATTGTAGAAACTGTCAATTTATTTACAAATGAAGGAATACTATTACTGAAGTTATATAATCTTTTCTCAAGCGCAAATCAAAGTGTACCGTCATGAACATTTGTTGTTTAATATTTAAGATATTAGTGCAGGGTTCCCACCTTAAAAGTATTTTCAATTTCCCTGACTTAAAATTTAAATTTTCATTTCAAATTTCCATGACTAAAGAAAGTCTTTTTTCAGTTTTTTCAAATAACTTTACAAGATCGAGAAGTTAAGTTAATAATTGTTTAAAAACACAAAACAACAAAATCTGTGATAGTAAAGCTTTCACACTAACTGATCTTAAAAATGCAGAACACGAAACAAAATAATGTAGTAAATACAAACATTAAATTGCAATCAGGTTTTAAATTATTTTTTTACTTACTACAAACATCATATGTGGTGATTTTTAAGTCCTTTATTAGATTTTAAATGTTAAAATGTGACTCATTCGCAACTTACTACAAACGTTTATGATTGTGACATTAGTTCGATCAGCGATTTTTATTTTAAAATAAAAAATCTTACACACTTATGTCTAAAACTATAACAAAATAAAAATAAAATCAACTTTGTACAAATAAGATCTTTTGTCTTTATTAAATGCACCAAATGTGTTTAAACCACTTGATCTATTATTCCAAACTACACCTAAAGCAGTCAATTCAAAATGTTACCTAAATGAATTGATTAAGCTATAGTCTTGCAATGGCGTTACAAATGTTTCACCAACATAATACATTTCATCAACGAGGAATTTGAATTATTTAGCTTGATTTTGGTATCATTTTAATTTAGGGACCACTTTAAATGTTAGATTGAATTAAAATAGTATGTTGTAAAATATGATATTTTACAAATTAGCGGAAACAACTGTAATACAAATTGTTGTCACTTTCGGCAATTTTCATAAAGGGAAACGCTGTAATGTAGCATAAACTATACTTTTTTTTTGTATCTGCGGCAGTTAACAATTTCAAATGAAAATGCATAAAAGCAATTATATTTCTTTTATAGCCGAATTGTCCTTTAAATTCTGCTTTGCACTTCTGAGCATTGCAATTTCATGATATAGACTTTTCACTTTTCTGTCTTTTTTTTGTGGATAAATATACAACAATGCTAACGAGAAAGTATCAAATCGGGTCGTATATTCACATCAAAAGGGCCCCCTGCGGTGTCAATTAAAGACTTTTCTTTCATATTTCACTTTTTACACGAACATTACAAAGCGACAAACTAAAATAATTTTATATAAAGTTCACTAAAGTTTTTGTTTGTGTTTATTTCTCCATGATGATTTTGTAGAAAGTGTTTAGTCGGTCCTGACTTTTAAATTTGAGGGAATCTTTTGAACTGTATTAATGCATTTCTGCAATACAGATAATTTTTTTAACAGCAGTACAATAGTATGTATTTGACCGACAGCCTCAGATATATCTTTATTACATTTTAGCTGTCACTATACAATAAATATGTTCGTCAAAAGCTACATACAAAAGACTGCGATAAAGCCTTCAAATACGCGAATTATGTACAATTTTAAAAACTAAGTGTATATAAACTTATAAATAAAACTCTTGACGCAGCAAGTGCGTTATGGTAGTGAATTTTCATAAAAATGTTTTTATTGCAAATATGTGTTTTCTTTTTATTTAAGAAAGCAGGCATCAATTTTGGTTACTAGTATAACCTATATAGTAAAAGCAATGTGCCAAGTTTCATAAAAATAACTTTATTGTGTGAAAATGTACAAAGATTTCCAAAAGTAGACTTAAAGTGTTCCCGGAAAAACTCGTTTCTTGGTCAACCTTTTAGGTTAATAGCAAATTGGGCTATTCAAATATGAAGCATTTGATCAAAATTTGCTACCATAATGCAATTGCTGCATCCAGAATTTCTTTTCTTACAAACATGCATTATATTTCGAAGGAAAATGCAAAAATGCAATAACATAAGGCGTGTTTGATTAAAAAAAAAAGAAAATTTGTATCACCTACGACTTATGGGCCATCCTGTGATTGTAGAAATATTTTTTAAGATGTAGCTCAAGACACCCCATAACTAATATATACAATTTTTTTTAATATCTTGTATAATAACGGATATATTGAGCTTTATTGATTTTTTACGAAAATTCGACAAAAATTATATACCATTAAACGATAAACTCTATAGCTAAGACTACTGCCAAGCATCAGAGAAAGGGTCTATTTGAAATGAATTTTCTGGAAACATTTTAGTAAAATGAAGGTCAATGACGGTTGAAACTAAGACTTCAGGGTTTGTAAAACATCCTTCTTGAGACATTTGATTTCCATAGCCCGTATTAGTTTCAAGTTATTTGGCCAAATGTTGCCGATTTTGACGTTTTAAATCGCAACTTTGACGTTTTGAGGAAAACCCCAATCTATTTTTCTTTAAATGCCTATAACTTTTTTGTCTTTTGATCTACAGAGCTAAGTTTTGGTAGGTAACTTACCTATAAGGATATAATACAACCAAATTTGGTTGCCCTTACTTTGTTAATTCCGGAGATATAATTTTTTTTCGACAGAAAACATAACTTTCCGGGAAAACCTGGGCAGATTTTCCTGGCTAACGAACTTATCCAAGCCATTTGCAAAAGGAATTTATTCACCAAATTTAATCAAAATCGGCCCATTCGTTTTTGAGTTATCGGTGTGATACATACATATATATATATATATATATATATATATATATATATATATATATATATATATATATATATATATATATATATAGCGCTCATTTGAAGAAATTTTTTCAAAATTCAAAAGTCTAGATCTCCTCATTAGTGAATTTTTTAAAGAAAATTCACTAAAACCAACGATACAGAAAAACAACAACAAAATAAAAACTAAGGTCAATGCACAGGTGTTTATAAATATTTATATTTATAAAATTCACGTTTTAAGAAGCAGCGATTCCTTGACCGAACTAAACCAATTATTAGTCAAAAATGGAGCCTCGGTAATCCAGAGGTAAGAAGTCTGCATTTGAACCGAAAGGTACTGGATTCAATTCCCAGCGTTTTCCTTTCACTTTTTCAGTATAAACTGTAATAAAGTAACATCAACCAAAGTTCTGGCATTGTATTTGAGCAAGTTGAATGTCTGCACGTTCCGCCCTGCGGAGAGGACGTAAAGCCGCCATGCGATGTTGGGCACGTTAAAGATCCCTACCCTCCTTACAGAAAGGCAGGGCTTGGGCAAAATTTCCGGAATGGTGAGGTGAAACTGCTCCCTGGCGTCGGTGATTGGCCATAGTCGCGGAAATAGGCCGACGTTGAAGTAAAAGAAAAAAAAACTAGTCAAAAATATGTTTACCTGATTTCTAAACCGATAACGCTCGTTTATTTGTCGCAAAGTACGGCGCAGGTGGTTAGACAATTTTGTGGCAGCATAGTATGGCGAGTGCTCGTAACCAGCCGATCGATACCTAGCAATATCAACGGCATATCTATTCCTTATCTAATACTAACCGGATTTAAAGTTTGACTTGAACAGTTTGCGATGAAACCTCACAAATATTATCCTTACATATTACACTGGGATCAATCTAGATAATCATTTACAAAATCATACTTAAATGGACTTCTTTCTAAAAAGTTTTCAACAGGTGTAATTAAAACGTTGAATGAAACAGCTTCTCGTCCAGACACCAAAATTTATTTCAGATCTTTTTCTTAAGAAAAAGAAATCCCAGACGGTGTGACGTCCAGAAATGAAATTCAACAGTTGTGATCACAAAACTTTGTTGTTTTTTTTTAATATAAGCTTAGCTTTCTATAAATATTTCCGTGTAGCAAAACATGTGTTTGTATTTTATAGGTCACATTTTTAAAATTTTTAAATTGTATCAGAAGTGCATACAGTTTTTTTTTAATTTCACAATCAGTTGATCAGCTTGATACATAATAGTAATTTTTCCCTAAACAACACAAAAGTTCCCTGATTTTTGGTAACAGACTGCGAAATTTCTCCGACTTCCCTGACAATTTTTTTACACCACAGAAATTCCCTGACTTTTCCCGGTTTTTCAGGTTTCCAGCCAACTGGGCACCATGTAATAATTTCTTTTCCTAATAATAATACTTGATAGTTATAACTTATAATATTTTTCTATTACTCGTTCAATTTTACATCAAAATGATTTATTTAATTAATCGGTTTTTTCCCTTTACAATTCAAAAATTAAAAAAATTAAATAAGTGTAAGTAAATGTCTGTAATTTAGAGTTAATGTGTTTTACCAAGTTTGAAAAACTTTTGTCCATATTTAACATGTCATTTGGCAGGCCCGAAAGCCCAGTTCGCAAGGCGAGTAACCTCTACAATTCGGACTATGGGCTTGCGGGTTCAAGTCCCATATTCAGACAGTCGGTTCTTTTCACTCGACTTCTGATGAGTTGTGGATGATGTCCTTTGTATGAATGCGTGTGTAATCTCGCCCACACAAGTCTAAGACTTCTGGGCGCGGACGTTGTCTACTGCGGCGTTATTTAGTGTCCGGCCGAAACTAGTTTTTACAATCGAAATTCTGTTTTAGTTTCGGCCGAAACCGCAACTTCCTTTTAGCTAGTTGCAAATATGTGTAGAGGCAGTTATTTATTTTATAAATTGATAGTTAAGTTACTCTAAAAAAAAACTATCTATTCTATTTGATATGGGAGGAGGTTCCGCTATGCCGATCGCTTCCGAAGGCCCCAAAAGCTCACGAACGTAGTTTCAGTTTCAATCGTAATTTCGGCAGAGTTTCTACAGAAACACTAATTTAGCGCCGAAACTTGTCGAAACCGAAAGTTCGGTCGGGCACTAGTGTATTGCTATTTCTCAGCCAGTGCTAAACATTTAATACTAGCACTACATTACTGCAGCTACTTTTAAAATTGTATATAGTATACCTTCTTTGTTAAGAAAATACAAAAGAATAATATTTTCTAATTAAAAGCTTCCTAGCGACGCCACCAAAAGATTATGTGTATTTTTAAGACGTGAAAGAAACCGCAAGCAGTAACCTCTATCACTATGAAAAATTTACCTGTACCAATTTTCAAGAAAGACGTATGTCAGATACTTTCTATAGATATCAATGAATATCGAAATTAAATTTGCAATTTTAACACCCTGTATTTGTTTTAATTTTGACCTATCAACTCAGTAAGTTTGGCTAAACCGCAATGTTCTAAGGCTAAGAATCTACTACCGCTTTGTGCACTATTGCTTTTGGATATTCATGTAATCAGTGTAGGTAAAAAGCAACCCAAAAATGCCTAATATAACTGACTTCGAGATAATTCCAGAATATGTGAATTTTATTTGAAAAAAAAAAACGAGTTATTTATTTATAGGGGGTTGAAAAAAGTATGGAAAGGCACTTATATTTCCTGAGATATTCATTAGACATAAAAAATGTGCTAACAAAAGTTTTTGACTTTTTTTGCTACTCAATTTTTCTTAGCGAAAGCAACCTCGTTGCTATGGCAACTAAATCTTTTGTTTTAATGGTAAGATACGATTTTTTTGCATTTCCAGAAAGAACGGCTGTTTCTTAATACGAAAAAAATTAAGTTTCTTAAAAATCACCTCGTTCATTTGAACTTTATTAATCAGTTTCTTATCAAATTACCCATTGAAACAATTTGATAGTATTTGTAGCGGTCAATTTCAAACATTGTTTGTTATCAGTTATCTGCAGTTTGTAATACTTAAGAGAGCTTCACATGAGAAAATTGAGAACTTGTACAAATTAATAATAATATTATTAGTATGGTAGAGTTGAAGAAAAAAGCTGGAATTAAAATATTAATTATGTTGGGCTACGGTGATAGGAAACGTTGTTATAATGAAGTGTGCATGCTTTTTCTTGAAGTGTAACCATAACAAATTATTGAAAATTTTTTTTACGAGACTGGTAGTGTCAAAGATAAACCAAGAATATGAAGGCCAAACAACGACTGTAGCTGGTGATAAGGAATTAGATGTATCGTTGTCTTTTCATTAAACGCCTCATTTGTCTACAAATAAATTTGCTACATTACACAATGTTTCACAGCAATCTGGTAAAATTGCTTAAAAAAAAAGAAAAAGTTCACCCATACAAACCTAACGGTTTAAAATGTGAAGCTTTAAGCAAATCCAAAATGTATTACAAAATCTGTTGTAATGCCTGTACACACATACGTGCATAATAAATGCAATTCGCCTCTTAACCGTAGATTTACACGAATCCGTTCAATTCCTATAAATGACGTAATTTTGTCAAACCAAACCTGATAATGTACTAAAACAATATTTGTCTTAACACAAATTACATAACACTTTTTATTTTTACTAAAAGAAAAGAGTTAATCTAATTTTAAAATTTGAACAAATATATTGGACAAGATATTTCCAAGATTTTGTTGACAAATCTTTCACCATGGAATATTCTTGAAATATACTTCAATGGACCCGAAAACCGGAAACAGCTTATTCGAACACAGTTGACTTTGGCTGTATAATAAGAAAGATTCTAATTTCGGAAACCTTTCAAATTTAACTACGATGACGGGTAAAATTGTTTTTCTTTGGTTCTTCGTTAAAAATAACTAGTTTCTTTTCAACCACAACAGTTACACATGATATTTATTTTATAAAGTTCAAATATGTCAAAAAATAAACATAAACACATATTTTGTTACGCTTGTGATTAGATGAAAAGGTCAGTTTGAAGATTGGCGTAATGTAAAAGAAAATTTCTCTTAAAACAACTTTTTGTTTCCAACATAAAATTATATCGTTATTACTAATATTATACAGGGTTGGTTCGGAGATGCGGACCCGAAGGGGTGCATTTGAAACCCAAATAACCATATACTTATACAGGATGTTTCAAAAAAACACGTACCGTCGCTCGTGGTTAGATTCCCCACGTAAATATTAGACCTTTTTTTATACCAGCCTAGGTCCGATTTGGTTTTATTTCGTAGCTACAGTTAGATTTTTTTTGGTCGGTTCATTCCAAATTTCTCCAAAACGACTGTAGCAATCACCAGCACCGTGCGTATGTGCCATCACTGCAATAATATTTAAAAAAAAAACATCTTCGCCACTGAGTTGTTTCTATTGTTAGCACAGTGAAGTACGTCGTTTAGTGCCTGTTAAAAGTTAGAGATAAATGCAATAATGTTGAATATTTTAAGGTCCTTAATTTAAAATATTCACTAGTTAAAAGTACCTGACTGGAATCACAGCAAGCATTGAAAATGCCCACCTGCAGCTTCTTTTTAAATCCTCAATCGTCGGTGCAAAGATCTTTTTACCCTGGCACAAATATGAGGATTATGCCGAACTCTTACAAATGCTAGTTCTATGCGTTGTAAAAGTTCTTCAAATGTTTGTACTGGTGCCTTGTAAAGAAGATCCTTTATGTGCCACTGTAAATAAAAATCTAAAGGATTCAAATCATGGGATCTTCGTGGCCATGCTACTGGACCACCACGACCAATCTACCGAAGACCGTATGTTTCCGCGAGGTGCTCCCTAACATCAACCGCAAAATGCGCAGGTGCACCATCGTGTTAGAACCACATTCTATTTCTAACTAATACAGGTAATAGTTCGGGTAGATCATTCGTCAGAAAATTTAAATATGACACATGATCCAGTCTATGTGGCAGAATAATTGGACCAATAATGTCATTTCCAATAATACCACCCTAGATATTTACAGAAAACTGATAAGTACCGCGAGTTTGCTGCTCCTGGTAAATCGGAATTTTCTTTACACTAGTTATGCAAGTTATGGAAATTTATAATTCATTTTCTTGTAAATGATGCTTAGTCTGTAAAAAGAATACGACGAGGGAAATGTTGCTCGTTTTCCAACTTATTTAAATAACCGCTGACAAAATTCTGTCTAGGCCCGCAATCTCTTGGTAAACGTTTTTGAACACGTGTGTGGTATGGTTTTAATTGTTGCTCTTGTCAGATTCTGTGTACACACGATGCGGAAATAATTATTATTCTGTTAGAAACGATTTTGGTATTTGTAGTTGGGTTACGTTCCACTACATTGAGAACCGACCCTTCAACTTGAATAGTTCGTTGGTATCTTTTGCGCCCAGAATTAGATTTTAAAGGTCTTAAACGTTTTGCTGGGTGCTATTCGTCCGGGAAACTTATCATGACAAATTATCGCTGCTTCTATTACATTTTGTCTCGCTTCACCATAAACTAATAACATATCGGTTAATTCAGCCAAGGTATAATTAAAAAAGGTCATTTTTAAGCAATAAATAGCATCTACTACTTTGACAAGTAAATAACAAGAACAACCTGATTTTAGCGAATTTTTATTAAAAAACAATTCCCTAATAGAGAAGTATCAATGGCCAGACTTTGCATTTTTCCAAATGAGCGCGAATTTGGGCCCATAGAACTCGAAACCAAGGTCCGTTTAAATTTTTATACGTATATATATATATATATATATATATATATATATATATATATATATATATATATATATATATATATATATATATATATATATATATATATATATATATATATCCGCACGATAACTCAAACAGTTATTAACCGACTTTGATGGAACTCGGCAAGAATATTTCTTTTATCAATGGCTTGGATGAGTTCGGTAGCCCGCTCTATCGGACCAGTTTTTTTAAAAATAAGTTAAATTTTTGCGAAAAAAAAATTTGTACCATAACGCACTTGCTGCACCCCAAGAACACAACATAATTGCATTATTCTCATAACAAAGGTCGAAATCGACAAAATATCAAGAGGTGACTGTTAACAGGCACTAAGTCAGTGGCGCACAGCTTTTAGTGAATTTTTATTTTAAAAAATTCACTAATAGAGAGGTATCGATGGTGAGACTTTGCAAAAATTCTTTTAAATGAGTGCGAACTAGGACCCCTAGAACCCATATCCGGGGTCAGTTTCAATTTTTATATGTTTATATATATATATATATATATATATATATATATATATATATATATATATATATATATATATATATATATATATATATATATATATATATATATATATATATATATATCCGTCTGATAACTCAAAAAATAATTAACCGATTTCGATGAAACTTGGCAAGTGCCTTTCTTTTATTAATGGCTTGGATGAGTTCGTTGGCCAGAAAAATTGGACGCGGTTTTCCGGGAAATTTTTGAGTTTTCTTTCAAAAATTTTTTTTCTCCGAAAGTAACAAAGCTGTTTTAATGAAATTTACTATATATGTTGCCTCAGGAGAGATCTTACTACGTACCCAAATTCAACTTTTTAAGTTTAGAGAAAATTGAGTTATTCAAATTTTAAATTTTCTTTCAAAAAAAATTTTTTTCTCCAAAAATTACAAAGTTATTTTAATGAAATTTTGTGGATATCTTGCCTTAGGAAAGACCTTACTACGTATTAAAAATAAACTCTCTAACTTTATAGAAACTTGAGTTATTTAAATTTGATGCATTTAATAAAAATTCACTGCCATAACGCACTTGCTGCGTCCCGAGTTTTTTTTTAGTTGTTATAGTCGTTTTTGATAAATTTGGAATAAACAATTCAAATAGAACATCTTTTAACACGCTGTAGCTACGAAACGAAGCAAAATCGGATCTATGTTGATATGAAAAAAGTCTTACTTTTACGTGAGGAATTTAATCACGACGATTTTTTGAAACGCCCTGTATACTAAGTGGTACCTACGGTTTTCCAGCTATCGCAATTTTTTTTTCATTTAACAGAATGTATGGTTTGTTTTGAAATAAAATCTGCCGACAGGAAAAAGTTCGGGACGCAGCTAGTGCGTTATGGCAGTGAATTTTTTTAAATGCTTTAAATTTGAATAACTCAATTTACTATAAACTTCGAAAGTTGAATTTTGGTATGTAGTACGGTCTTTCCCAAGGCAACATATCTACCAAATTTAATTAAAATAACTTTGTAATTGTCGGAGGGAAATTTTTTTTTCGAAAGAAAACTTAAAATTTGTTGACTCAATTCTCTATGAATTGTTATTCGAAAGAAAACTCCAAATTTTTCCAGAAAACCTTGTCCGATTTTCCTGGCCAAAGAACTCATCCAAGTCATTAATAAAAGAAACGTACATGCCCAGTTTCATCAAAATCGGTTATTTATTTTTTGAAATATTGGTTATATATAACGTCGGTCTGTTTCCGCTACTATGGTCAATCATCGACGCCAGGGAGCAGTTTCCCCTCACTATCCTGGAAATGTTGCCAAACGCCTGCTTTTCTGTAAGGAGGGTAGATATCTTTACCGTGACCAACATCGCATGGACACGGGCCCGACGGCTTTACACCCCCTCCGAAGGGCGGAACGTACAGATATTAAAACGTGCTCAAATACAATGCCACAACCTCGGTTGATGTTAGTTGAACAGTATCTACGGAAACAGTGAAAGGAGAACCCTGAGATCGAACCCAGTACCCTTCGGTTCAGAGGCACACGTTATTACCATGGAGCCACCAAGGCTCCATCCACCAGTGTGTCGGTAAAGTTGTACATCTTCAAAGGAATAAAAAAAACTCTGCAAAGTATCTGAATGTTGACGGTAGCACCTGAAAAATATTTTTTAATTAGAAAAATTAATATAACGTTCGTTATTACCAAAATTGGCACTTTGTATCGTAAATTTCAAACAGCTCCTAATCCATATAACTATACAAAATTCTATACATGTTTATATAAACTTTGTTACAGTCGCTTCTCGTGACTTTAGGAGTGGGAGAAGCAGAATCCGCGCGGCCCCAAAGGGGGGTTCAGGGAGCCGCAGCGAAGATCACGCGTTCTCCCGGCACTTCAGTATTTAAATGAAAAATCCATTTCTACAAAAATATAGACTTTCACAAGGAATAATTTTCGAAATAATGACTAGGACTATTCGATGAGCGGACACTATACACATACTGTGCCTGCACGCATACGGTAATATAATAGGAAGCGTATTACCTATGAAAATCTGTTTATAGAAGGAAGAGCTACAAGCATTTTTTTTTTCAAATTCAAGGCCCTTCTCATTTTTTTACAACTTGAAATTTTATACCTAATATTTTATTATTTTGAAATTATTCTTTTCGAGGTGATACTAAACAAATCAATTCCACTTACCAAAAAGAAACATGAAAAATCCAGTTTTTCAAAGTCTGTAAATGTGACACATACCAGATTATTTAACGGCACCATAGTGAAAATAAAAATACGCCTCTGACGATCTGACACAATCTAAATCAACGACAGAAACGAAGATTTGAAGCAGGCTCAGAAGGCTGCATCACTTTTGCGGCCCAGCCTACCAGTGCGCGTGCCGTTGCCATGGCAACCGTCTCATGCAAGCGTCCCGAAACAGACGCAGCATTTGTATACGAACAAATCTGGCCCAGTCAATCCGCAGCTGCTTGACGCTCTACAGTTCCGCAATACGTAACCGCTGCGCTTTGTGGCATGTATACACTCAATTCGGTGTTCAGGGACTAGCATGCAAATTATATCGTACCCTCTGAAATATGCCCCTCTCCTTCTGAATTAGCCTGTATGTAGCGCATTTGTCGTACATAAGAAAACACATTCAGAAGTTACCCAAAAGAAAAAAGTTAAGATTTTTTAGCTGGCGTCTGTTACATTTTACTTTCAGTGGTGACTAAAAAGAGAACGGTGTAATATACAGGTGTTTGGTTCGACGAGTCTGACCCGAAAAGAGGTCATAGTAGGGTTCATTTGAAACCTAGTTAACCATTTAAATATATGCTTATCTACCAATTGTTAGGATTTTCGAGATATCGGCATTTTTCGTGATTTTCCCAGAATTTATGATTAAATAAAATAATCAAATCATACAAAATGCCAAAATCAGTACCAATGCATCGTTACTAAGTAACGATTTAAGATAGTGGCAGTTTCATGCAGAAAGGGCAGCTCTGTTTTTTAATATTCCGGGCACTGCCAGCACTTAAAATGTTTGGAATACAAAAAAATACAGATGTAGATACTAGTTCTCTGGCTTCACAATTGTTAGCTTTCTTCTTTGTAATCGGTTTCGCCGCTTTACAGCATCATCAGATAGGAGAAAATTGAATTTATACATACGCTTTTATGACAACTATAAATAAAAACTCGTTGCCATGTCGTGGGACTTTAATCAAAAATTTGTAAAAAAAATCTTAAAAAATAAGTTAAAAATTACAAATGAGGGCTTTCAAATGTTATATATGTGTCTATTTTAAACATGAAAATAGAATCCACGTATAATCATAACAGCAGTTGCGATAATAATGTGACCAATTAACAATAAAAAGGAATAAAGCTTCTATACAGGGTCGCTGATAAGTCTGGAAACGGTCGATTATCCGGGAAAATATACAAGGTGTCGAAAAAAGTTTTATACAAAAGTTTTTGGGTTCTTCAATGTCTACTAGGCGGTGATAATTTTATTTATACAGGGTTGGTCATACAGGCGTGGCACACCAATATTAATTTTTTTTTAATGGAACACCCTATATATTATTCGATATTTCAATCCTTCTCTTAATTTTGAGCAACATTTATCAGAAGCATGATGTACATAAACTCAATCGTTTCCGGGTAAAAAAATAAATAAAAATAAACGCTACTGTTTTTAAAATCTATTGGATGAAGAACAAAAATAAATGAAAAGTAGAATATCTCTTGAAAACAATCTGTGAGTGTGAAAAGAACCGGTTGCGATGTTTTTAACATTGTTTGGAATCCCAAGATAAGATAAGATGCCCATAAGAAACGCAGTATTATTCTTTTGTTTTAAAATGTTTCCAGGACAACGAATGTCAAACATTCATTCAGTGTCAACAGTTTTGAAACATTAGTAATTTAGTGTCAACAGTTTTTGTGCAAAATGGCAAGTTTAAGTGAAACCGAACGTATCGAAATTTTAATGATGATAGGGTACGGTGATAGAACACGAAGTTTTGCTCAAGTGGTGATTATGTTCAATGAGTTGCATCCTGAGCGGGAATCGATCTCCAAATCCACAGTTTCGAAAACTTTGCATCGTTTTCACGAAACTGGCGGTATCAAGGATAAACCTAGAACTGGAAGGCCAGTAACCGTTACAAATGAAGAAAATTCTTTGAATGTAATATTGGATGTGGTGGAAAATCCGAAAACTTCGGCACAGCAATTGGCTTTAAATCACAATATGAGTCGATATTCAATTCAAAAGATTACGAAGCGGGAAAAGTTCCGTCCATATAAAATTCATTTATTGCAAGAACTGAGTGAAGACGATTTTGATCGCAGAATCGAGTTCTGTGAACTTATTATGGAGAAGTTACGCCAAAATTTTAACTTTGCCAACCACATTTTGTTTTTCGACGAATCTACATTTTGTTTGAATGGACAAGTCAACCGACACAACTGTAGGTACTGGTCAGACGAAAACCCACATTGGATGGAACAAATTCACACCCAAAGACCGCAAAAAGTAAATGTTTGGTGTGCTATTATTGGTGGACATATCATAGGACCTTATTTTATACACGGTAATTTGAACTCTGCTCGATATTTGACACTTTTGCAAGAATCAATTGTTCCAGACGTAAGTCGATTATTTCCGAACAATAACGACCCAAATCTACCAGCGGAAGAAATATGGTTTCAGCAGGATGGGGCACCCCCTCATTTTGGAATTGAGGTACGGGAATATCTTAATCAAACTTTTCCTGGCAGATGGATAGGGCGCAGGGGAACTATTGAATGGCCAGCTAGGTCTCCCGACATGACGCCGCTTGACTTTTTTTGTGGGGTCATGTAAAAAATTTAATTTACCAAAATAGACCGCAGAATATTGAAGAGTTGCAAGCAAGGATTGTGCATGAAATTAATAACATTCCTCAAAACGCTCTTGTAAATGCAGTGCAATGTTTTGTTAAGCGAATTCATTATTGTCAGGAGGTCAATGGAGAACACTTTGAACATCTTATAAAATAGGATTTCAAACAATGTTAAAAACATCGCAACCGGTTCTTTTCACACTCACAGATTGTTTTCAAGAGATATTCTACTTTTCATTTATTTTTGTTCTTCATCCAATAGATTTTAAAAACAATAGCGTTTATTTTTATTTATTTTTTCACCCGGAAACGATTGAGTTTATGTACATCATGCTTCTGATAAATGTTGCTCAAAATTAAGAGAAGGATTGAAATATCGAATAATATATAGGGTGTTCCATTAAAAAAAAATTAATATTGGTGTGCCACGCCTGTATGACCAACCCTGTATAAATGAAATTATCACCGCCTAGTAGACATTGAAGAACCCAAAAACTTTTGTATAAAACTTTTTTCGACACCTTGTATATTTTCCCGGATAATCGACCGTTTCCAGACTTATCGGCGACCCTGTATAACAAAAATACCGACATACGTCAATCTATTAGATTACTACAACTATATTTAATATAATTAATAAATAAACAAATGTTTGCTATTGCTCAACACTCTTCAATTCTGAAAATATAATTCGTAATAATGAAATGTGATACACGAATCGAAAGGTAATGAAATTTGATACACAAATGGAAAGGTAATGAGATTAGGTACCTAGTTAATAACATTTGTATCCTATGTTGTGTTTACATATATATTTTTTCAATGACAAACTCAAATATCGAAAATGTGGCCGCTATATTCATCAACCTAAAATGTTTTTTGTAGTTCATTTAGAGCTTGATGCTTACATCGCTGCAATAGACATTACTCGATATTAATATTATATTTCCATAAAATAAGGCAGCCATTTTCAGTGAATATTTATTTAAAAAATTCACTAATAAGAGAGGTAACGATGGTGAGACTTTGCAAAAAAAAATCAAATGAGCGTGAACTAGGACCCTTGGAACCACCCATATCCGGGGTCAGTTTATATATATATATATATATATATATATATATATATATATATATATATATATATATATATATATATATATATATATATATATATATAACTCAACATAATTTACCTAGTATTCGTGGTTAAGTAATAAATTTGTCTATTTTTGCGGGTGTTTTTTTTGTGATCCTTAATTAATAGAAAGTTGTTCAAGATGGCTATTCACCTGAGGTGTAATTTGATAATAATCTTCATTTCTTGTTGGTTTGATTATTTCAGGAAGCACCATATATTTACTGAGCGGGCTATATTTTCTATCCCTAGTCCTACTACAGTGATATCAAGTGAATCAGCAGCTAATTCCATTAAAATCGGGATTCTAAGGTGATATATCCATTTTCGATTTTAAAACTTTTTAAAATTTGTTTTGATTTGTGGTTATGACTACAGACTATAGTGCGCAATTTTAAAATGACAGACAATGTCATATACTGCTTTAAGTCAAAATGCGTTAATAATATTGCCAACTGCTGACTTGTATCAACAGTCAACAGATGAGCGCTTGAAATCAGCTGTTAGCGCCCAGTGAACGCAGCGATTGTTTAGCAGGCAGGGATACAGAATATTTTTATTTAAAAAATTCGATACAAAGCTTTCTAGGTTTATACGAAAAATATTTTTGGAAATACGCCACCATACTGTACTTGCAGCGTCCGAACTTTTTTCCTATGCTAGAGATATCTATACGTTCCTACAATATTTTTTTAATTAACATTGTGATGAATTTATTTATCATTTAATAGCATATACATTTTGTTGAATGGTTATGATTAACCATCGTCCATGAATCACTATAACTACTTAAATAATCAAGTTTTTGAGAAATTTAATGAATCGAGTTATATTAACATATCGCTTGTCAAGCCTAAATTTCCGAATGCAAATTTTTTAATCAAACTAGATTAGAATCGAATTGAGAAATACAAAATGCTAATCAATCAAAGACACATACGGATTGATCCGAAAAACAGGGATTTTCCTGCATTAGGGTTGTAATTAGAGTAGGCATGATACGGGTAGCTATTTTGGCTTAGGGGACAAGGGTTGCACAATCTACATCTAGAACTGTAAGTGGTAATTGCTACAATTCCGCATCACCTCTCTCAAACCTATATACATCCTACCGCCGTCCTCTTGATTTCAAAATACACAGGATCAGAATAACGTAAGATACATTATTTCCAGTAACGCATTTATGAAGCAGCGCGCCACAGTTGATTGACTGTGGGGATGCGAATCAGTTACGTAGATATAAGGGTGGTGGCCTGTTTTAAAAAGACGACTTAAATTGTTTACGTGAACACTGACCCCGGAACTAAAATTTTAATGGAAAAAGTGATGTATATAAAATCGTTATTACGAAAAGCAAAAACTAAAGTCAATTGTATATTTTGAAAATTTTTAATCACAAGTTGTTTACTGTGTAACAAGAACCTCGGTCGTTCAGTGGTAAGAACATGTGCCTCCGATTCGAAGGGTACTGGGTTCCATCCCAGGGTTCTCCTTTCACTTTTTCAGTACATACTGTACAATTAACATCAACCGAGGTTGTGGCATTGTATTTGAGCAAATTGAATGTGTACACGTTAAAGATATCTATCCTCCTTACAGAAAGGCAACGGTTCAGCAAAATTTCCGGGATAGTGAGGTGAAACTGCTCCCCGGCGTCGGTGATTGGCCATAGTCGCCGAAATAGGCCGACGTTAAAGAAACAAAAACACACATTACTGTATAACCGCGTTTCCTGACAAAAGCTGCAATCTATAAATTAACTTGTAAACGCTGTCGTACACTCTACATCCGTCAAACTTCTAGAAGATTCAACTCCCGATACAACAAAGTGTGGACGCAGCAAGTACGTTATGATAGTGAGTTATAAATAAATAAATGAATAATAAATTTTCATAAAAATGATCTACGTATATTTTTTGAAAAGTATATATGCGCCAAGAAAAAAAGATTTGTTTGTAATATTTTTTTGTAGATTTTGTTTAACACATAAATATTTTGGCCTTGTGCCCTCCAGTGGCACCAAATTTTTTTTTTATAAAATGCTTATAACATTTTTTTTCATTTCAACTTAGGCTATTTAATTTTAATACATATATAGTTTACTTTTTTATAACATAAACGGGCGCACCAAATTTGGTTGCCACAGCTGTGTTATTTTCAGACATATAACAATTTTTCTAAAGAAAAACCAGGTCCGATTTTCCTGGCTAACGATCCAAGGCACTTACAAAAGGAAGGTACTTGCCAAATTTCATTAAAATTGGCCCATTATTTCTTGAATTATATACATACATACATACATACATACATATACATACATACATACATACATACATACATACATACATACATACATACATATATATATATATATATATATATATATATATATATATATATATATATATATATATATATATATATATATATATTATTGTGGGGTTAAATTTTAAATTTCGCGCCTAAGTTTCAGTTTATTCTGGATCAAAGGTTTGCTAACCTGGTTTTCGTTCTGTTGACTGAACGGAAATGAGAGAATTGTCCATTGTCAATTGAAATTTGGTCAGCGGAAACCTAATCTGTATGGACAAAGTTTCAGTTTCAAATTAGATATTAAAATCAAAATAGCGTTTTGAAAATTACCCCGTACCACTGAAAACATGCTCCCACAATATATATATATATATATATATATATATATATATATATATATATATATATATATATATATATATATATATATATATATATATATAGGGATCAGTACGCGCCCATTTGGATTTTTTTTTTCGAAATTCAAAACTCCCGATCATTGCTGAATGTTTTTTTACGAAAATTCACTAGAACACATTTATGTATTTAAAAATAACCATCTACATTTGCAAAACGTTATCGACACTCAACAAAAACAAAGTGAGTAACTGCATAAAGCCACATTTATGTAATGATAGGCACAAACTTGACTTCCTGGAAGCTTTTAAAGATAAAAAAGTACACAAGAATCACCTCCTTGTTTTAAATAGACAAACTGGTTGAATGAATTCATATTTCTTATAAACTATTTCAAAATATTAAACAAAAGCTTCTAATCATGTTTAAAATAGTTATGGTCATTTTAATAAGTTATTGCATGTCGGTATTTTCACCATATAGAACTTGTTTCTATTGGTGTCATTGTTATTTAGTTATTTTATTATCTCGGTACTTGTTATCGTTATCACTATAATGATTAGTTGATATCCATTTTCATGAAACAAAAGACAGCATCAACCCAAAAACCACAAAATAATAACACCGAGTTATGAGCTAAAAACGTATTCAGACAGCTACTGATGAAAACCGCTTCGTTGTGGAAATACCTATTTAGCGCATAATTCTGCTATTATTTTGTGGTTTTTGTCCGTCTATTTTTGCGACTATGGAAAATCATCGACGCCAGGGAGCAGTTTCACCACACCATCTTGGAAATCTTGCCGAACTGTTGCCTTTCTGTAAGGAAGTTAGGGATCTTTAACGTGCCCAACATCGCACGGACACGGGACCGACGGCTTTACGCCATAGCCGAAGAGCGGAACGTGCAGACATGCAACGTGCTTAAATAGAACCTCGGTTGATTTTACAGTAGGTACTGAATAAAGTGAAAGGGGACCATGGGAATCAAACCCAGTACCCTTCAGTTCAGAGGCACACGTTCTTACCACTGAACCACCGAGGCTATTTCCATTTTAGGTAGAAACATACTTTGAGGTATGTCAGAATATAAAATGAGGACAATACATACAATAATAAAAAAAAAGAATAAACATTTTTTAGGGAAGCTAGATCGAGCGGCACCTTTTTGAAAAACTCTTTTGATCCCCTATTCACAGCTGCAATTTTGAAATCTACCTAGTGGATATTTAAAAAACTATCTTTTGGTATTGTTGTGTTTTCGTGGTTAAAATGTACGAGTTGGTAGAAATAAGTAAAAATGATGATAATCCATAGGTAGGTTTTTGATATTTTTAGTGAATTTTTATTTTAAAAAAATCACTAATAGAGAGGTATCGATGGTGAGACTTTCCAAAATTTTTTTCAAATGAGCACGAACTAGGACCCCTAGAACCCATATCCGGGGTCAGTTTCAATTTTTATATGTTTATATATATATATATATATATATATATATATATATATATATATATATATATATATATATATATATATATATATGTATCCGTCTGATAACTCAAAAAATAATTAACCGATTTCAATGAAACTTGGCAAGTGCCTTTCTTTTATTAATGGCTTGGATGAATTCGTTAGCCAGGAAAATCGGACGGGGTTTTCCGGGAAAATTTTGAGTTTTATTTCAAAAAAAAATTTTTCCTCCGAAAATAACAGAGCTGTTTTAATGAAATTTACTATATGTATTGCCTTGAGAGAGACCTTACTAAGTACCAAAATTCAACTTTCTAAGTTTATAGAAAATTGAGTTATTCAAATTTTAAATTTTCTTTCGAAAAAATTTATTTCTCAAAAAATTACAAAGTTATTTTAATGAAATTTGGTGGATGTCTTTCCCTAGGAAAGACCTTACTACAAACCAAAATTAAACTTTCTAAGTTTATAGAAAACTGAGTTATTCAAATTTGAAGCATTTAATAAAAAATCACTACCATAACGCACTTGCTGCGTCCAGAGTTTATTGTCATGTTTTCTTTTACTTTAGATTCTAATGTGGAATGTTACAATGATTTTTTTTTTCTAAATTTGTTTTATTTTGAAGGTTTGAAAGCAAATAGTAAAAAAAACTAATCAGTAGATTTTAAAATGACAGCTTAGGTTTTGAAAACAAAAGAGCTTTTAAAAATGTGCCTCTCGACCTACCTTCCCTTTTCGCATTAAGGGGGTGAAAGTCACCCCGACAAGGGTTGAATGCTACAGATTCTGTTAGGGTTCAAAAGTGTCTCCCTCGCAAGCAAGTTTAATTTAAATGAGTAGGCAAACAAATTAATACCAATTGAATTATTTACTGATTTAGGGGCTCTAACCTGCCCTCATTAAAAAAAAAATTAACGTGGGAAAATCGTGACTTCTCAAAAAGAATCTTTTCAATGAAAATTAGCTAAAAGCGTTTGGATTTCATAACAATCGATGGGGGTAACAAATATATTTTGTGAGTATATCATGGTTTGTACTATGCAATAATAACTAGAATATATATTTTTTATGCAGTTCATCAACTTTTTTTATCTGTCTTAATCATTATATATCACAAAGTCAAGCCAGAATTAATCTTCTTTAACAACATAAACAACTAAATATGTTTAAGAGATATTTAAATAAAAATAATTTACTTACATATCTACGACATACTGGGGTGACTTCTTTCTAATATAAACTCTAAGGACTATTATAACACATCGGATGATTTTTATATATTTTCACTGTGGTGTATTCTATATTCACAAATATTAATTTTTAAATGAAACCTAATAATACTTTTCCACAAATGACAAATCACATAGATAAACAAACGAAGAACGATATTCCACAATTGACCGGAAAGTACTACTACCTACTTACTGGCCGGCGATTACTAGGTATGTGACGAAGTACGAAGTGAACTGTTGATTGCAACACGTCAAACGTCAGGCTGAAACCAAAACCAAAACCTCACACACTAGGGTAATAACAACACGACGATCACGAGCGTTTTGCGTTGCCGCGCTGCAGTTCGACGTCTATATTCCATTTTGAAGTAACATAAAGGATTTGTTTTCTGTTTTTAATCAAACGTGCAAATGGTAAGAATTTATAATGCATGTCCTCCCCCAAGACGCAGCGTTCTCCGTTTATTCGCTGTAACTTGAGACCCCTGACATGATTTTATGCGATTTTCTTCGTGCAACTGAGCTGCTTAAGCCTACCATTATTTGTCTGGGTTTTCTAAAATTTGTCTTACTTGGGAAGATGTGCGTGGGCGCCGGCAAGAGTTTTCGATTTTAAAAATCGCGTGATGATGAGAAATAGTAAACAGTTTTATGAAACAAGGGCTGCCCAAATTTTATCGTGTTTCGTGCACACGTTCTGTTGCGATTAAACATATCTAATTCTCTGTCGCCACCCTGCAACAAACGCCTAGTCTTTTCCCCGCCAGGTCTAAAAGCGTAGTTTAGATCAAGATAGTTCAGGTATAAAACAAAAACAGAACGGATCGTTAATAAAAATAGATTCCTAAGTTAAAAAAAAGGAGATCTGGACGCAGCAAGTGCGTTATGGTAGTAAATTTTCATAGAAGTGATCTGGCACCAAACATTTTTTCATTAAATGCCTACAACTTTTTAGTCAATTTTCACTAAAAAAATTCTCTAATAGATTTTTTTAAACGAGTGCGAACTAGGACCCCTAGAACCCATATCCGGGGTCAGTTTCAATTTTTATATGTTTTCCGGGAAAATTTGGGGTTTTCTTTCGAAAAAAATTTGATCACCGAAAATTACAAAGCTATTTTAATGAAATTTGGTGGATATGTTGCCTTGGGAAAGATCTTACTACATACCAAAATTAAAGTTTCTAAGCTTATAGAAAATTGAGTTATTCAAATTTGAAACATTTAATAAAAATTCACTACCCTAACACACTATTTTTCTTTTAACATAGATATCTAAATTTTGGCATACAGTTTACTTTTTATAACGTAAAGCTAATTACCAAATTTTGTTACCATAGCTTTATTAATTTAGATAGAAAATTTTGAGTTTTCATTCGAAAAAAAAAGTTATCTCAAAAAATAAAAAAGCTATGATAACCAAATTTGGTAGGTACGACATAAAAAGTAAACTATACACCAAAATTTAGATTTCCATGTTACAAGAAAAAAGTTATAATAAAATATGTTGTGCCAGATCATTTCTATGAAAATTCACTACCATAACGCACTTGCTGCGTCCAGGCTTTTTTTTTAAGTTATCGGTGTGATAAATTGAAACTGACCCCGGAGATGGGTTCTAGAGGTCCTAGTTCGCGCTCATTTGAAATTTTGTTTTCAAAATTCAAATGCCGTGATCTCCCTATTAGTGATTTTTTTCTACGAAAATTCAGTAAAAGGAAGAATTCAACGGATGAATATCTGAGTGGACACACTTAAAAAGGGTTTAGAGGCTGCTGCGGAGAAAGTACTGGGCAAAACGAGAGCAAAAGTATGGATGCAAATAAATATTGAAGAAATCGAAAGGCGCATGAAGAAAGGGTAACGTAAGAAAAAAGCAGATAGGTAGAGATTTATTACTGGAAACGGAAGACAATGCTAAACATTGGAAAGCCTATCTAGAATAGTTATATCATATCACGAAGAAGAGCCTCGGTGGATCAGTGGAAAGAACGTGTGTTTCTGAACCGAAGGGTACTGGGTTCGATCCCACGGTTCTCCTTTCACCTTTTCACTACATACTGTACAATTAAAACCAACCTAGGCTGTGAGCAAGTTGAATGTCTGTACGTTCTGGCCTTCGGAGTGGGCGTAAATCCGTCGGTCCCGTGCCCATGCTATGTTGGGCACGTTATAGATCCCAGCCTCCTTACATAAAGGCAGAGGTTCGGCAACAACTTCCAGAATAGTGAGGTGAAACTGCTCCCTGGCGTCGGTGATTGACCATAGTAGCGGAAATAGACCCACGTTAATGAAACAAACACACCCACACATCACGAAGAAAAAATTAATTGTCAAGAAGAGTAAATAAAGGAAATAGGGAGTAAAAACCCTAATGATCTGGGGTCGCCCTTGTCAAGAGAACAATTTGAGAAAGTTCTTAAACTTAATTTAGACACTGAACAAATTCTGGTGTAGGCGAATTAACAGCTTAACTTTAAAAAAAATCTGGTGAAAAAAATAGAAGAACGTTTTCAATTGATAAATTGGACCAAGTTTCCAGATGTTTTTCTCTTGCTGTACCTATTCCATTTTCTCACGTATGAGTCCTTAAAATAACGTCAGCAAGTTATTGTCTCAGAATGCGCGCAACCAATTTTGCCTCCTCCCGATTTCTTTCAGCAAGCATCTTTCTTCTCTCACCTCTTCTAGCATACTTATTCGTCTTTCTATTGGTGTACCTTGTTTTTGTCATTTTTCTCCATGGACCGTTTAAAAAGCCTCCCCATGTACTGCTTATTCAAACTCCAGCTTTTCGCACCATACATTATAACACTCGATACGTATGACTTGATGAACCTCTCCTCAGGTCCACGTTAAAATGTATATTAGTAAGAATAGTATCTTGTCTATTGAATTGCTTGCTTTGCCATCGCGGTCCTCTTCACCTATTTGCTAAATTTACGATTATGCGTGGTAATACTACCAAGATAGGTGAACATTTCTACTTGTTCATGTTGTTGGCCAATTAACTTTATATCCATTTGCGTAGTCCTATGGTTTGGAGGAAAGTTATTTATCTCCGTTATTACTGTAAAGTAATTCTCATCACTGTACTTTTATTGAATTGTGTTCCAAATATGTATTTAATAATTCCTAATGTGGATTTTAGGCGTATGCGTATTGTGAATGCAATTAGCATTTTGCAGATTAATGCATGGTCAGTTTTAGACCAACCGACTGCTAATAAAGCTCAGCACCTTATTTGCACGTTAACACTATCTTTACATTGTGGTTCCAAACTATGTCTTTTAGAAAGACATGGAGGTAGGCCAGGCGTGCTGCCGGTTGGTTTCTCCTTCCCCTGAACTTTTGCGGGGGTGCATGGGGATGTGGTTTTCTCCTTACCCTAGCTTTTCAATTGGACCAACCGGGGGTCTTTCGTATAGAAATAGGGGGATGGCGCAATGTTCATTTGCTGAATAAAATTGCTGAACATGCATGGGTGAATATGAACTAATAACAAAGGTAGCTATCAAATGTTAGAACATGACAAGTGATTTACTATTTAACGCGAAAAAAGCATGTTTCTGGAAATCAAGCTGGAATTTACAAATAAGCTTGTACGCATGTACAGTCTACATCGGTCAAACTCCTAGAAGCTCTACCACCCGGCACAAATAACATATTTCTCCGCTTAGAAATAGCCACGCTGACAAATCAACATTTGCTAAACATATTATCGATACTTAACATACGCATGCAGTAAATAACCAAATACAGCAACAACATTTTTGTAATCACGAAAGCATTTTTTTTTTCTTTAAGCATTAGAGATAAAAAGCACATACGCGACAACTGCTCTGTTTTAATTAAGTAGACTGATTTGATAGTATCCCTTTCCTGGAAACTCTTCTTGTTAATTAAATATATTAAATGGGATACACCTAACCGTATTACAAATAGTTGTGATTTGTGACTGTGTGTGTGTTTTTGTTTCTGTAACGTCGGTATATTTCCGCGACTATGGCCAGTCACCAACGCCCCGGAGCAGTTTAACCTAACTATATTGGAAATTTTGCTGAATCCCTACCTTCTGTAAGGAGGGTGGTGATCTTTAATCTGCCCAACATCGCATGGACACCGACGGCTTTACGCCCCCTCCAAAGGGTGGAACGTGAAGACATTCAACTTGCTCAAATACAATGCCCACAACCTCGGTTGATGTTAATTTTACAGTATGTACTGAAAACATGAAAGGGGAAGCCTGGAAATCGAACCCAGTACCCTTCGGTTCAGAGGAACCTGTTCTTACCACTGAATCACAGAGGCTCTTAGTTGCAATAAGTCGATATTTTTGTTATATAGGGTGGCGCATTGAAAACGAAACAGACCGATTTGCGTCCAGAGAATTGTTTTTAAGAAACGCTGAAACACCTCAATTTTAATATTGAGGGGGACATGTTTTGACATAAAACTCAACTTTGTCACATCAACCCCTTAAGGGTGGTGATAACAACCCTTATATTTTAAATAGGGAACATAGGTCAAGTGTTACATCATTTGAAAGCTCTTTCTTTTCTGAATTCAACACACTAATTTTTTTTGGAAGTTTTACCAACTCGTTTAAAAATTATTCACAGTTGAAGATGCAAAAACGCATTTCACTCATTCCGATAAGAAATGTGCTGATAGTCAATGTTTTGTTGATTTGTAAACAAAAAATTGACTATCAGAACATTTCTTATTGGAATGTGGTTTATTATTTCAGTTTATCGGTCGGTTTGATACTTGATAGTTCTGCTGAAAATTAATTTCACAATGGTGTATTCTGTAGAAGAAAGAGTTGAAATAATTACTCTTTTTTTCAAAAACGATGACTGTGCCATCCGTACCGCAAATTTGTTTAATGAACAACATCCGAACAGGCATGTTAACAGAAAATACATTTTGGAGTTAGTTGCAAAGTTTCGACAAAGTGGTTCAGTAGCAAAAAAAAAACAAAAAAAAACCCGCGATCCTGAACGTGAATTTCCGGTTAGAAATGAGACTACTGAGATTGAAATCTTGGGACAAATTGCTGCAGGCCCAACTTTGAGCACGAGAAAATTGGCCACTGTTTCAAACATCAAAAGAAGAACTATTTAGCGAATATTGAAGCATCATAAATTTCACCCGTATAAAATTCACCTTGTACAACAACTTAATGAAGATTATTTTGATCGGCGGCTGGAGTTTTGTGAAGTTATGACTGCACGAATAGCTGATAACGGGAACTTTCTGTTAAATATCTTTTTTCCAGACGAGTGTACGTTTTTATTAAACTTTACAGTCAATCGTGATAATTGTCGTTATTGGGCAGAAAATATTCCAAGAAATTTTCACAAAGTCCACACTCAAACTCCACAGAAATTGAATGTCTGGACTGGCATTTTGGGAGACCGTTTAATCGGACCAATTTTTCTTGATGGCAATTTGAGTGGCGAAACGTATTTGGAGTTACTAGAAGATAACGTTTACCGTCTACTAATTGACATTGTTGAAATGATGATCGCTATCAAGAAAATGAATTAGTATTTCAGCAAGATGGAGCTCCTCCGCATTTTTGACAACGTGTTAGGGAGTTTTTGAACAGAGAGTTTCCAGGACAATGGATTGGTCGTAGATGTGCTATTGAGTGGCCCCCTAGATCACCGGATTTAACTCCTTTAGACTTAATTCTATGGGGCCATTTAAAGAGTAGAATTTACGCAACAGAACCGGAGTCTCGGGAAGAATTACGACGACGCATTTTTGAAGAATGCCGTCTAATAACTCCAAAAATGCTCCAGAATGTCAGAGCTCGTTTTGAATAAAATTTGTACTTTTGTATGGAAGCTGGTGGTCAACAATTTGAACACTTACTTAACTGAATAAACATTTTTGAACGTTTGGTTTTGTTTTTTAGTTTTTTTAACGAAAAATTGGCTAATTAGTGCATTTCTTATCACAATGAATGAAATACGTTCTTGCAACTCTAACTGTGAATAATTTTTAAACGAGTTGATAAAACTTCCAAAAACATTAGTGTGCTGAATTCAGAAAAGAAAGAAGGGGTTGATGTGACAAAGTTGAGTTTTATGTCAAAACATGTCCCCCTCAATATTAAAATTGAAGTGTTTCAGCGTTTCTTAAAATAAAAATAAAATAATTCTCTGAACGCAAATCGGTCTGTTTCGTTTTCAATGCGCCACCCTGTATATAACCTACTTCTATTGCTGTTATTGTTAATTAGCTATTTTATTATTATAATTATTGTTATGGTACTTATTGTTATAAGTTGAATTGATTTTCATGTTAAATATTGACATACATCACAGACATTTTAAAGACGTCATCTATCATTTTCATTTTATTTTCAAATATTTTTTGCCCGCCTGAGGATGCCGTAAAATGCGAAAAGGATTGCAGGGAAGAAAACAAGAAAAAAATAATCTCCAGATCTGTATTTAAAGCTTCTAAATGGAGGGAAAAAATCTGCCATTTTAATTCTTTTAAAGAAAATTCGTAAATATAACGCACTTACATGAGCTATAAAAGATGTAGTAGTATTTGTAAAAGATTCGCAATTCATTTCGCGGACACAATTACGAATGATAATTTAAAAACCAATTCAGGCGAATATTTTCGAACCCGAACAAAAGGAAAACTAACAGGGTGTAATAATCTATTTGATAGGTTCACAAAAATGCCCTCGCTTTGTTAAAATCACAGTGTAAAATCTTTCTAAATAATATAATTCAAAAATGATTTTCCACAAGCAACTGAAACAAAAGTAAACGGCGAAAGTACATACAAGTAGCAGATGAGAAATAAATAACTCGAGGGCAATGAATTAACTCTTCAAATATATTCAGTGGAGGCAGCAGTGATTACTTTGTTGGTGCAAAATAACCCAGCTTTGTACTACAGAAAACCTTGCTTACCCCTAATTAACAAATTCTCAGCGCTTACGTTAAATCGCTTAGCAAAATTTGACAGCCATAAAGATAATAGCTTTTCATACAATGTGAAAATACTTTGAGTATATTAAAATTTATACTCGCTCATATCTTTCTTACATGAAACTTATTGTTTGAGACTTGATCACCTTTCAATCCCTATTCTTGTTATAAAACCGCAAGCATCTTCAGCCTCTTAAAGATAATCTCATTTAAAATAGTCCATTGAAATTAGTTACTGGTGTTGGTTTTATAAAATACATAGACGTATCTTTATTTAATACATATGAAAAAAATGTATTGTTATCAGTATGAGCATTTAAATCACGTCGCAGGCGACATCTGAAAAAGATACACCCGTAATTTGAATGAAAATGAAATAAAAGAAATAAAAGTAGAAATTTAGCATGCGGTTAAGTCAAACCATTCAGTAATTCAAACACTGCTACTGGCATTTTAGTGCTATTTGCCTAGCATAGTCTAAACGTGTATGAAATCTATGACAAGTAGACATGGAATAACCAATTTTCTCGTAAAACATTAAATAAAGCTGCCTAGGATATCTTCTTATATCAATTTTCTTGTACTTATAAGAAAAAAATATATAGGAAAACCAAAGAACTATGGATGGTATGGATGCAATAAAATAGTGAACAAATCGAAAATTACATGAAGAAATGGGGGTCGGATCAAGCTCACCACCAGATAAGAAGACTACAATATGAACCACACCAAAAGTAAAACGATGATTTGTTACTAGAATAGGAATACATTGCTTAGCACTGAAAAGCCTATTTGGAACAGTTGTATCACGGAGAGGAGATTAATTGGGCAGAAAATTATATGTAGGAGGGGTTAAAGAAAGTTCCTAGAGAACTTAGACAAAGAAAAACGCCTGGTATGGACGAATTAAATATAATTTTAACGGCTTTGTCAATCGGAATATCTGCTCGGTCAGCTGACACCCCTGACAATGTTTTTTACGGCACAGAACTACTCAAAACGCTTGAAATGTTTTCAAAACGTATCAATATTTTTTTGCATAGAAATACGTTTCAAAATTTTCTGACCAAAAGAATAGAAAAATCCAAACATTGATGATATATGTGTTCTGTAGGATAACTTAGTAAAAACGACAAAAGCCTTTAGCTGATGACTTAATTTTTGGTATATGGTACAATCCTTACAATCTTCAAAAGTGTGAAATAATATTATTAGAAAACCAGTCACAACGGAAACTACCAAATGCTTTTTTGTTTTCTCAAAATAAAAAATCATCTCTATGTCCTCAGATTAGTTAATTGTTATAAGTTATAGGAATGTGCGGGATTAAAAAACTCAAATATCACTCATTTCAAAATGGCGATATTTGGCACTAAAGTTTTTTTTACCGTAGTTATTAGCAAAAATTATTTGATCAGAAGGAAAAAGAACAGGTGTATTAGATACGTAAAGAAGAAAAAGTATGGGAGCAATAACTAAAGCTTGTGACCAGCTGAAGCAACGCGATGACGGTGGAAAATTCCGTTACCTTTATTCCCACGCCGTGTCAGCACCTTTTGTACATTGGTCGAACAATAAACTGTACGTAGGCGGACGTGCTAAGTTCATACAACTTCTTCTATTTCTATATTTTCGATTTTGAGTGGAATCGGACCATGAATGACAAAATTCATTAGCCACGTTGACACTGTCATTTTTAAATTTTAACTACAAATTACTAATGTGAGATACGTAAAGCCCCAACATACCCCTTTTGAGTTGAACTGGGCCATAAATAGGAAAATTTTCTTGTTTACAATGTTAGGAAGTTATAGGCTAAGTTAATAAAAGCGTGTTAAATACAGACCAACCGGATGGAACCACAACAAAGACGCGAATATTTTATTTTATTTGGTTCTAGTAGCATTGTTTGAAGATTTAAGACGTAATATACGTATTTAGTACTAACTGACCAGAAAGGAGTTGGCCTGTCCAAATTTCAATATGTCAAACGACATTTGTACACGTAGAGAAACAAATCGGAGAAAACAGCACTTTCAGTTTTTCCCGAATTTTCAAATTTTCCGAGCAACTTTTCCAATTGTCTTTCCCTAAAATCCTTATTTCACGAACTTACATTACGAACATTTTTAAAATAAAATTAGCCAAATCCGTTTAGCCGTTCTCAAGTGATGGGCTTACCAACCAACAGCATTAAATTTTTATCTATATAGGTTCGGCAAACGTTGAACGGAACGTAGATAATTTATTACACTTAAATGTACTTTAAAAATTATAGAAATGTCATGGTATAAGGAAATTTTTACTTATAAGTATATCCTTTAGAAACTGTTTTTTTTTATCATAAAAGAATGTGGGCTTTACGTTTAAAAATCTCAACATAATTTTTCACAAATGCTTGCAGTGGAAAAACTTTAGATTTAAGTAAAAAAAAACACACACTTAATGATAAAAAAATAGGCAAATGGGAAATAAATAGCTCAAGGGAATAGATTAACTCTTTAAGCCTATCTACAGGCTAATAGTGAATCCTTTGTTGGTGGAAAATAAAAAAGCCTGCGCCAGAGGGAGAACGCTATCTAGTGTCCAGTTAATTAACTCTTGGGATCCTACAACTTCAATGTACTTTTAAATAAGAGCAAAGGATTTTACTCCAAACGAAAATAATAAAATTTTCAAACATTTCCCTAATTTACTTTGATATTTAAAGAACTATGACTGGGCTCCTAAATTTTTATGTAATCATTGCTGCAAAGTGACAATTAGGTTTCTTTATATTAAATGTAAACCGCAGGAAAATGGTATGAAAAGAATTAAAACAGTAAGTCGGGACACAGCAAATCTGTTATGGTAACGAATGTAAATGTTAGAATGGGTTTCTATAAAAAAAGTAGGGGCTATCTAAAAGAATGTCTTTACTTTTGTAAAAATTAGTTTGCCTAAAAATACATTATGAGGCATTTACATGAAATGAAATAAACTTATTAATTTGCTTTGGCAATAAAAGTTTTTCTAAACTATAATTGCAGATAATAAAACCTTCCTGTTAGTACATATAACGGATGTGTACAAAAGATAAGGAAAATAAAGAAAACAGAATATATGTATGTCACTTTTTCAAATCAGTAAGTGAAAAAGAACCCCGAGTAGGATGCAGATAGGATAAATAGGCGAAACGTGTCATGGAAATGTAGAATCTATATCTGAAGGCTGAAGGGAACATACGAGTATAATTTCGGTACAAGTTGAAACGTTGAAACAATGTTTTCGTTTCTATTGATCAATTTCATCAATTCCCTGAAAGGTCTAGTCCCAGATCTTGTTTCCCACACCGAACTTTGCTTTTATTTGCATACACTCACTTCCATTGCATTACGTTTTACCCACTGGAAACATCTAAATCTCCATCTTTTTTATAAAACATGGTTCTTTGAGCAGATTTATTTGTTCTAGATTTCAATAGAACTTTTAATTTTATTTACTGTAAAAGACGTCTATGTCATCGCTGTGAAAGCAAATATGTACTTTACCTAAAATATTCAATTGTATTTCGCAGTGTCTCAGAACTATGAGGATAAAAGGATTTTCTGATGGCAACTAAAGAATTAAGGCACTTTACTTCTGTAAGCAATTTTGTCATAAAATCCACAGTCTTTTTGTGGCTTTAGCTTTGTTATAACTGGTAAAATAAGAAATATTTACATAACGAGACGGAAAATTAGAAGCATTCTGGCTATAATATTTAAATCACAAAATAAAACTTCCTTTGAAGACTCTTTTTTAAAAGTATTCTGAAAGACTTCGTGATCTTGTACCTAGGAAAATATTTTTCAGGAAAATTCCATAACAAATGGGTTTTGCAAGTGTATGAAAAAAATGTCATCACATTGACACAGTCTACAGGCGACGTCAACCTGTCGTCGCAGTCATGATTATCTGCCCCCAGCACACTCTTGGTTTCGCTGTAATTTCCGCACTTCATCTATTATGTCAGGTTTTCCCATGGCTCTACCTCTTCCCTTTTTCCAAGTATGAGCCCTTCAAATAATCCTGTCAGGAAGTTGTTATGTATTAGAATAGATCCAATAAGTTCTCTCTCCTTCTCTCAATCTCTTTCAGTAAGAATCTTTCTTCTCTCAGCTTTCACTTTTATTCGCCTTTCTACATATATTGGTGTACCGTGTCTTTGTCATTTTTCTCCATGTCCATATTTCAAAAGCTTCTTTTCTCTTCATGTCCTTCATGTCAAAATACAGCTTTCCGCTATTTACACTACCACATTCCATAAGTACGACTTAATGAGCATCAGGTTCGAGTTAAAATATTATATATTATATAGCGAGAAGAGCAATTTGTCCTAAATTATTGCTTTGACATCGCGGTGTTCCTTCTCAGTTCTTTGTTACGTATACCACCATTCGTATTAATATTTCTAAGGTACATGAACATCTTTACTTGCTGAAAGTTTAGGCCGTTTAGCTTTACATTTATTTTTGCACTCCTTTCTTAATTATCTTTAATACTTTTTTAAAACACTATCCAGCACACTCAGCATTCTTCGAAATTCTTGTTTCGTTTCTCCTATCAGCTGCATACCTTATACAATGGAACCGTTGTCGATTTATTTTGATTCCTGATGTATTTTCCTTCAGCCTATTTATTGTATCTTTTATAAATAAATGGAAGAAATATGGCGATAATGGGCATTCCTGCCGCACGCCTTTCTTTATTGGAGCCTCGGTTTCATATCCGTTAATATCTATTATGGTTCTTTAATCTTTGTATAGATTAAGAATACTGCCCCCATTTTCCCCCTCAGGACTCGTCCGCGGCTTAGCCGCCCCGATAGCAGTGTAGCCTTTGGCTTAATGTGTCCTTAGTCTTTTTACTCCACCCATTCCAAGTACACTGTGCCTTGAACTAGTCTGCACAGCAATTGGTAGGGTAAAGTTTTATAATGCTCTGTCTCCGGTCTAGACTGACCGTAGATCAGTTGTCTTTTGTGGTCCAGAGCTTTACACTCCCACAAGATATGCTGGGCTCATTCCTCCCCCTCGCCGCAGAGTCTGCATGCGAGATCCCCCTCGAACCGCCCTATTCTATACAGGTGTTTCTTGACAGCCACGTGTCCCGTCAAGAGACCTGTTATGTTTCTGAGCTGTCATCTGCTAAGAATTAGCAGCTTCACAGCTCTCTTTGAACTGGGTTCGTCAATTATTGACTTTCCATGTCTGAGCCCTAGACTTAATGGCTCCCCTGGCAGTGCTCTTTGTCACGCCCAGAACCGGTTCTGGTCCCATAAATGGTTCTGCTGACCCTCTCTTCGCGAGACAGTCAGCTTCTTCATTGCCTTTGACCCCCGAGTGACCCGGCACCCAGATGAGGGTGAGCTCATTCTGCCCAGCCAGGTCGCGCGTCTCGTCCCGTCACTCAATCACCAGCCAGTAATTTACCCGTGGGCTACTTAGGACCTTAAGGGCTGCCTGGCTGTATGTGGCTATGAGGATCCGCTTGTTGGTGTAGCCCCTCCTCTTGTTCTCCCACACACAATTCAGGATGGCATACATTTCGGCCTGAAAGACCGTTGCATAGGCTCCGAGGGAAATACTATGAGCGCGTCCCGTGGTATGCCTGCGTCTCCCCCCGCCATGCCTCGCGGTCGGGGATTTCCACTGTAAAGTTGTTTTCCCTGCAGATTCACGGTCTCGCGAAGTCTGACCTCATTTCAAGCATGGGCTGCTTTACGATCTCGTGAATTTTGCAGTGGCCCCTGAAGCCTGGGTTGATCTTCAGTCTACCAATGCAGGCTAGCCTGTATAGTCCTAGACTGTCCTCCCCCATAATAACTAAGTGTAGGGGAGGCAAATCCAGCAACACCTCCATGGCGGCTGTTGGGGTTGAAGACATGGCCCCTGTGATCCCCAGGCAAGCCATCCTTTGGATCTTGCATAGTTGTTGTTTGGCACTGGATCGTGTCACCTTAGGCCACCAGACCAGTGCCGCGTATGTTAACGATGGCCTGACCACCCTTGTGTATAGCCAGTGGGCCATACTAGGTCTTAGTCCCCACGTTTTTCCATATAGCTGCCTAGTGACGGCTAGGGTCATAACTGCCTAACGCAGTATTATATATATATATATATATATATATATATATATATATATATATATATATATATATATATATATATCCGATAACTTTAAAATAATTAACCGATTTCAAAGAAACTCGGCAAGTGCCTTTCTTTTATTAATGGCTTACTATGCACCAAAATTAAACTTTCTAAGTTTATAGAATACTGAGTTATTCAAATTTTAAATTTTCTGCAGAAAAAATTTTTTTCTCCGAAAATTACAAAGCTATTTTAATGAAATTTGGCGGATATCTTGCCTTAGGAAAGACCTTACTACATACCAAAATTAAACGTTCTAAGTTTATAGAAAATTGAGTTATTCAAATTTGAAGCGTTTAATAAAAATTCACTACCAAAACGCACTTGCTGCGTCCCAAACTTTTTTTACTTAAACCCTTTATTTAAATCCGGCGGTCATCTACCACCTAAAAAAATATGTGTAAGCAGGACACAATCACAAAATGAAAGTAAAACGTTAAATTGATTGTGGTACAATTAAGCAAAAAGTCAAATAGATATTTAGCATTTGGTAATGAGGGCATGTAACCAGAATAATTTATTTTTGAAGCTGTCGCTCGGATACATACCTACAAATAAACATTTAAAAAAAAAACATTTAAATAAGTGCTCTACTTTCCGCCCATTTTAAAGACATTTTTTATTTATTAGCGACTTTTTTATATAAAAATTCGGTAAAAATGGGCTCTGGTTAAAATTTATGTTTCACTAAAAATTAAGAGTGGAAAACACAGGAATCGCTCAATTAGTTAGCTCTGTTAACTGCTGTCCACTGTAGTAAAAGACTAGAACAAATAACCACTTCCATCTATTCAAATTCCATTATGTATTTTAACAACAACAAAAAACATTTTATATCTTTGTGTTTAGGTAACGTTTTATTTTATACTAATTTGTGTTAAAAGCACAATTTTAAGTTAGCTTTGAATTAAAATAAAAGGCCTGCTTTGAATTAAAATAAAAGGCCTCCTTTATATACGCCATATTTCAGAATTCAAAAACGCGCCAGCATAAATATATGCTCTGGAATATAATAAGATTTAAATGAAGCCAAAATTAGGAGAAGGGAAAGATAAACAAGCATATAGGGGATAAATATCTCAAGGGCAATAAATTAACTCTTTTAAAGTATCTACAAGGGAACAGTGATTACTTTGTTGATATAAAATAAAACAATCCTGCACCCTGGGAAACCTCGCTTTCTAGACAACAGCTAATTAGAAATTCCTTAGAGGCTACAACTTCACTTTACGTTAATCAACTCAACAAAATTTCACAAGTATGAAAACAGCAACCTCTTAAACCTTTGTGTTACTTACTTCAAAGAGATTATTAAAATAATATGAGTCATTTGCAGCTTCTTATAAAGAAAAATCCGCTAATGACAAGGTCACGAAGGTAAGATTTTAAGGAGATTCCTTTTATTTCCTTTGGTTTTTAAATGGTACTTTGTTTTTTTTTAAATTTTGGTTGAAATCAGCACGTATAAAATAATGATTGCGTAAACAAAACTTCTAATAAAATCTACTTCTTATTATTCTTAATTTTTTTACTTACTATTACACTAATAAAATTATACAATAAAAAAAACTAAACACTTTTCCACAATAATTAATATTGAAATTTTTAATACAACCTCGGTGGTCCAGTGGTGAAAACGTGCCTCTCAGTCACGGATACTGGGTTCGATTCCCGGTAGGGGACCCTTTCATTTTTTTCAGTACATACTGTAAAATTAACAATTAACCGAGGTTGTGGCATTGTGTTTGAGCGAGTTGAATGTAGGCACGTTCCGCCTTTAGAAGGTGGCGTAAAGCCGTCGATCCCATGTACCATGCGATGTTGGAAAAAGCATGCGTTCGGCGAAATTTCAAAGATAGTGACGTGAAACTGCTCCCTGGCGTCGGTGATTGGCGATAATCGGGGGAATAAATCGACGTTAAAGAAACAAAAATACAAATTTTTAATATGTGGTTATCAAATTATTTTCTGATGTATCGTGGTTTTTGTATGTTATATATCCGAACTTTGAAATTTCATACTGTATTGTTCACCTAAAAGTTATCAAAAACTAAGTCCTTCACTGACAGAAAAGGTACGAATTAATTGGTTATTTATGATACTTAGCTTAGGTTTTAGAGACCGAAAACGTACATAGCAAAAGCTTGCACGCCCTTCAATGAAGTTTATTTTAAACTTACTCCCGGCTAGTCTTGTGCTTTCAGTGGTTAAAAATACGATAGTGAAGAGACATGTCAAAACTAGGCCAAACAGAACTGAGATAACGATGCACTATAGAAAAAATTTATTCATACAAATATACCTACAATTATTCCATGAGCTTATACACTATTCAAAACACGAGCTCAAATTTGCGAAATTACGTAAATTGAATTTTTGAGGTTAAATGGAACAGCTAACATAAATAACTGTCGTTACTGAGCCAAGCAACGCCCCTTCCCTCCCCCAACAAAGAAAACCAAATGTCGACCGGCATTTTTTAAAACGAGATAATTATACTTTTTTTTAAACCGCCTTGCAAAAGAAGTTTTTTAAAATTAATTACACATGACATGAATCATACGTTAGAAAATCATCATCTGGTTTCAGACGGTGTCTCTTCTACTTTGATCCAAGAATACGCAAATTATTTAAATGCGATTTTTTCAACAGTTGGATTGGACGTATTGGTCTTCTGATGACTCTCAGTGGATTTTTTATGAAGTCGTATAGAAAACCAACCCATGAAAGCTGGCCAGATAACCTAGAAGACGTAAAAGCATAATAATACTACCAAACGGACAATACAAAATAAAACAATTGCTACTAAGTACATTATTATTTAAATGAGAATTTTCCAGCTGTTGTATTAACGACAAAGTTGATCTAAGTGCCTGGTTGGTCTTCTGATCTGACTCTCAGCGACTTTTTTTGATAAAGTCGCATTGATAATCAATCTAAAAAAGCTGGCCAGATAACCTAGAAGATGTAAAAGCCGAAGTTAATACTACCATTAGGACAATATAAACGAAAAGAATTGCGATTATACGTAAACCATTTAAAGAAATATACGAAATCCTGTTGAAACTAAGGGAAGGCAGTTGAGCGTTTACTGACCGCAAACTTTGATTTA
Organism: Tillus elongatus; assembly: GCA_964006375.1. Taxonomy (NCBI): domain Eukaryota; kingdom Metazoa; phylum Arthropoda; class Insecta; order Coleoptera; family Cleridae; genus Tillus; species Tillus elongatus. The sequence goes on along the minus strand of OZ023269.1, from coordinate 105,795,499 downwards.
TTTTTGTTTGAATGCCATTAAGTTCATTAGTGACTAAAATAATAAGTGGACTTCCACCCTTTTTTATTATGAAATATTATAATCCCATGCAAATGTGTTTTTTGAAAATAAGATAAAAACATATAAGGCGATTTATAAAAAGAAAATACGTTGTTAGTAAAAATAATAAATAAAACTTAAGTTCGCCAAAACATAAATAATATCTGTTTTATAAAATTATAATTACAGACATTTTACTCAAAATGAGACGACTATATATATATATATATATATATATATATATATATATATATATATATATATATATATATATATATATATATATATATATATATATATATATATATATATATATATATATATATATATATATATATATATATATATATATATATATATATATATATATATATATATATATATATATATATATATATATATATATATATATATATATATATATATATATATATATATATATATATATATATAATTTAAAAGAGAATCCAGCATTATAAAACTCAGCAAGTGACCTTTTGTGAAACTTGGATGAGTTCACAAACCGCTCCAAGCAGACGAGTTTTTCGAAAAATTATTTTATGCAATAGTTTTTTTTAATACCAGGAATAGTATATTTCTTCTTAATAAAAAGGACAATAAATGTTACACATAATGTGTTTGCGGCCTTAAATTTTCATTTACAATAATTAAAAATGTTACCACTTGTATAGAATACTACCTAATCAATACAAGACAAATTTAAATTGACAAGTTTTTCAGAGTTAACTTTTGTTCACTGAGGAATTTGTTAATTAAAGTCGGCATAAAGAATCATTAAAGTGATTTCTTTACAATCTGAATCCAGTTCTATTTGCGCTAAATCACTGAAATTATTTGAATTTAAAGCAGCAGAATTTACATTTATTATAAACATTAAAATAGTGTCGATATGCACCTCGCACAAACTTTTGATTCCTTGTTTAGTATCCTTAATAAAATATTGCCACTTTTTTTTGTACACTGCACAAAAACCTTTCGTCAAGCTCTTTAACCCGACCACTAGAATCAAAGTGAGATGAAGTATTTCTTGTAATAATTTTTACAATCTGCCGCCCACAATCTGATTTGATTAGTGACAAATTATAAGGTGGACGTATCAACACAGTATGTCTTTCTGCTTTCAGAATTTCGCCAATTTCATAGTTAATAGAAACAGCAGTCAATTAAATTTAACTCGAAAATGATAACCACTCTATTAATGCTTGCTGCTGAATTGTTAGAATCTTTCAGAATCTCGTAGCAACGAAAAATTGCTTAAAAATCTTGTGCGGTGAAATTGGACATTCTTTAGTACATACAGACGTGTGAAAATTATTAGAATAATTGTAACTTTGTTGTTGTAATTCTGTTCATTTACCTAAAGAAATGCAGTGTTTGATGAACTTTCAACTCTGTCGTGCGTTAAAATTATACTACATCAAGCAAAATTATTATGCAATATATTTTCTAGATTTTATCGGAATCATAAATTATAAGACGAATTGTTCGATCAATGTGTTATGTTGGCAATTGAAAGTTGAGTTTAGAATTGAGGTTGTCTCTTTTTGGCAACGCAACGTCAATTTATGTTGAAATATGTGCACGTTAAGACTGTGCAATTCAAAGGATTTAGGGAGAGTTTTGGAAAGTTTGCTCGTTAAATTATCGATTTATTAGTGTGCCGCTGATCATTTTTCGAATGTTATATCTGGTTTCAAGAGGACGATGCCTTTCCTATTTTGGTTTAAGACAGTAATTATTAGTTAAATGAGATTTTTCCAACAGTTGAATTGGCGACATGGTTGATTTAATAATGACCAGCTTGTTCTTCTGATCTGACTCTCAGTGACGTTTTTATAAACTCGCGTTGAAAATCAATCTACAGAAGCTGGCCGATAACCTAGAAGACGTGAAAGCCAAAAATAATAGTACCAATCGGACAATACAAAGAAAAGCTATTGCAAATATAAGTAAACCTTTTAAAGAAATATCACAAATGTGTGTTAAAACTAAGGAAAGAAAAAATGTGCGAATGGTCTGACGACCGCAGCCATGAAAGAAGACAACACACACACACAACTAAGGAAAGGCACTTTGAGAAACAATTTTGGAGAGCTTGCTGATTCTCCAGAAAAGTGGATCAGATCAAGATTCTGCAAGAGAAATATTACACTCAAGTTGCACACAGAATAAACATTTCACAAGCACCTGTGGCTACAATGTAGATGTGGGTTTGAGTTATGCGCCCTCTCAAGTGGGAACTTGTGGAAGAAATAATAAATTTACGCTGGGAATGGAAAAAACGAGTCCAAACTGCTAATGTAAACAGAAGAGCCACCAGTAAAAACTTACATATCAGGATGGAGTTAACGTTACTGCTTCTTATATCCGTCAAAGTCTTGTTGCTGCTGTATTAGCTGCTCGTCGTTCATACAAAAAGGACAAAAGCACACCTGACGTGGCTAAGAAGGGGCTTGTTTGGACAAAATAAATAAAAGAACAATTCGGGAATGACTGGAGCAAGGTAAAAAAACTTTGAACACCACTGTCATTCAAAGTAAGGAGAATTGAATATCAAGTGGGCTGAGAGCTATTTTTATTTTCCAGGTATGTTTTCCTGGTGAATAAATATTTGCCATTTCGGAAGAAAGCAGCCAGTATGTGAGGAGTGCCTCAAATGACATATTTTCTCCTTAGTGTATAGTACGTGCAAATTGTCAAACATCCTACCAAGGTGATCGTTTGGAGTGCCATATCAAGAAGCTGGTCGTTTACCCATTTGGGGGTGGGATGATGAATCAGGTTCAATATAAAAGTGTGCTGAAGACGAGATTACTCAGTTAAGTGATCGATTGGTTTGCAATGGTGACTCCATCTTCAGGCACAATAGCACGATAGTGCACCGTGCCATAAAGTAAAGTCAGCAAGTTTTTAGAAGAAGACAGGGTAAAAATTATGCCGTGGCCCGAAAGTAGGTCAGATATGAACGCTATTGAGAATCTCTGGACCAATGTCAACAAGACGCTAAAGAAATCCAGTATAACAAGAAGATATCTGATATCAACCATGATAAACATTTGGCATCATGATGAGAAGATGGAGAACTCTTGCCAAAACTTATGTAAAGCATGCCAAAGCGTATTTAATCACTTATTTAAAGCAAGGGTATCCATGCAAAATATGTGAGGTAAGAACACTGTGTTGATTTCTCAATCAATAAATAAAAAATTAGCACTGGTTTGACAGTAAGTATTCTATAGCAAATTTTATACACAACTGTATTTAAAAATGTTTTCAAATTAGGAAAAAAAAAAACAACAAAAACCCTAATCAACACAGGTAATAGTGAAGAGCTAAAACCTTCAAATGTCAAAGAATGAACCAATGAAACAAAAAGACTAAACATAAGCAATGCCAACTTATATCAGCTTTTGATAGCCACCGCAGCCGCCTATGATGCACATTCATATTGAGCAGTATTAACAGTTTTATATTAACTTTTTACTAATAAATAGTTAAATTATATTAGCTTATACTAATAAATAATAGTTAAGTCAGAAGAAAAACAATATTATAAAATTAATCTAATGCGAATCAATTAGTTGAAAGCTCACTAAAATAGTATATTCGAAATACTCTATATAAACTGCAGTATTTATATACATTACATGTGGTCTGTAGTACAGTAAATCGAAATATAAATTTGGAGAAGCAGTTGAAAGGGTGGTAATTGAAGTAAAGAAATGAGAAAATCTTGTCTTCGCTAATGCATAAAGTACACACATATAGCACATACTAGCCTAGACATTCAGTGAGCAATCATTTATTGACTTAGCCTTCAGCTTCAACAACTCTCTTGGAAACGTGCCACTAATGGTATTAAATTTGAGAAAACGGCTAGTCAGCATCACCTAAGAAAATTTATAAACCTTTCCGCGTAGTTTCTACCTGCTACAAATACAAACTAAAGATTCAATTGTAGAAATCAACATAGGGGCAGGCATAAGGTACAGAATTATTCAAACTAAAAGATTTTAAATCCCAGTTAAAACACTTTGGCAAATAAAAGTTTAATTTTTAGAACAGGCGATACCTTATATCGGCAAAACTGAAAGAATCGAACGACGGCAGCGACTCCCAACGGTATGCTCATTAAAGAGAGTACGGCTGTCCGATTTGGTTGCAATTACTAATCGGTTATTAGTAATGATAGAACCTTGCGGTTTTCCCAAAACCTATATATATATATATATATATATATATATATATATATATATATATATATATATATATATATATATATATATATATATATATATATATATATATATATATATATATATATATATATATATATATATATATATATATATATATATATATATATATATATAGGGTGGCGCATTGAAAACAAAACAGACCGATTTGCGCCCAGAGAATTTTTTTCCTAAAAAACGCTGAAACACGTCAATCTTAATATTGAGGGGGACATGTTTTGACATAAAACTCAACTTTGTCACATCAACCACTTAAGGGTGGTGATAACAACCCTTATATTTTAAATAGGGAACATGGGTCGAGTGTTACATCATTTGACGGCTGTTTCTTTTATGAATTCAGCACACTAATTTTTTTGGAAGTTTTATCAACTTGTTTAAAAATTATTCACAGATGGAGTTGCAAGAACGTATTTCATTCATTGTGATAAGAAATGCACTAATTAGTCAATCTTTCGTTAAAAAAAACAACTAAAAAACAAAACCAAATGTTCAAAAATGTTTGTTCAGTTAAGGAAGTGCTCAAATTTTTGACCACCAGCTTCCATACAAAAGTACAAATTTTGTTCAAAACGAGCTCTGACATTCTGGAGCATTTGTGGAGTTATTAGACGGCATTTTTCAACAATGCGTCGTCGTAATTCTTCCTTTCTGAGTTCAGCACACTTTTTTTTTTTGAAGTTTTATCGACTCGTTTAAAAATTATTCACAGTTGAAGATGCAAAAACGCATTTCACTTATTCCATAAGAAATGTGCTGATAGTCAATGTTTTGTTGGTTTGTAAACCAAAAATTGACTATCAGAACATTTCTTATCGGAATGAGTGAAATGCGTTTTTGCATCTTCAACTGTGAATAATGTTTAAACGAGTTGATAAAACTTAAAAAAAAAAGAGTGTGCTGAATTCAGAAAGGAAGAATTACGACGACGCATTGTTGAAGAATGCCGTCTAATAACTCCACAAATGCTCCAGAATTTAAGAGCTCGTTTTGAACAAAATTTGTACTTCTGTATGGAAGCTGGTGGTAAACTCTACAGTCAATCGTCATAATTGTCGTTATTGGGCTGATAATAATCCAAGAAATTTTCACGAAGTCCACACTCAAACTCCACAGAAATTGAATGTCTGGACTGGCTTTTTGGAAAACGTTTAATCGGAACAATTTTTCTTGATGGCATTTTGAGTGGCGAAACGTATTTGGAGTTACTAGAAGATATCGTTTACCCTCTACTAATTGACATTGTTGAAAATGATGATCGCTATCAAGAAAATCAATTAGTGTTTCAACAAGATGGAGCTCCTCCGCATTTTTCACAACGTGTTAGGGAGTTTTTGAACAGAGAGTTTCCAGGACAATAGATTGGGCGTAGCGGTGCTATTGAGTGGCCCCCTAGATCACCGGATTTAACTCCTTTAGACTTCTTTCTATGGGGCCATTTAAAGACCAGAATTTACGCAACAGAACCGGAGTCTGGAAGAATTACAACGACGCATTATTGAAGAATGCCGTCTAATAACTCCACAAATGCTCCAGAATAACAGAGCTCGTTTTGAACAAAATTTGTACTTTTGTATGGAAGCTGGTGGTCAACAATTTGAACACTTACTTAACTGAATAAACATTTTTGAACGTTTGGTTTTATTTTTTAGTTGTTTTTTTTTACGAAAAATTGACTAATTAGTACATTTCTTATCACAATAAATGAAATACGTTCTTGCAACTCCAACTGTGAATAATTTTTAAACGAGTTGATAAAACTTCCAAAAAAAATTAGTGTGCTGAATTCAGAAAAGAAAGAGCTTTCAAATGATGTAACACTGGACCCATGTTCCCCATTTAAAATATAAGGGTTGTTATCACCACCCTTAAGGGGTGGATGTGACAAAGTTGAGTTTTATGTCAAAACATGTCCCCCTCAATATTAAAATTGATGTGTTTCAGCGTTTCTTAAAAAAAAATTCTCTGGACGCAAACCGGTCTGTTTCGTTTTCAATGCGCCACCCTATATATATATATATATATATATATATATATATATATATATATATATATATATATATATATATATATATATATATATATATATATATACATATATACTTATTATTGTTTTTGAAATATTGACCAATGTTTCTTTTTTTTTTAAATGGGACACGGCATATTTGTCAAGAAATAAATTTGCATTTTCACGAGCTTCTCAGAAGTAAATAACATTATTGGTCTATTTTAATAAACAAGGAAAAAAGCCCAATTTTTACAACTCGCATTCAAAATTTTGCGGTATGCCTTGCTGTCTATCGTTTACTTGGAAGCAAGTGACAGATCCCAAAACTTGATTTATGCCGTGTCACTCCTTAGTTTGGCCGTTTTTTTTATTTATTGTGTGAAGGTATATTTGTGATTATGGCAGTACACCAAACTTTCGAACATTTTGAGAAATACGAGATGTTAGCTTGTTTTATATTATGTAATGAAATTGTTGAAAAGTCATCTCGGATGTATTTTAACAGGTAAACAGTTGGTTTTCAGATATGTGTATATACTATTTTTTTTAGATATCCATAAAGGAGGCAACATAATACATGGACTTTTCACCGAATAAAAAAGAATTTACTTGGTCACGAATCATTTAATAAACCTGGTTCAAAAACATATAATAAAGAAAATAAAGATGCTGAGGTAGAGCTTACCCTACAAACTCCTGTAGAGCCACTGAAAGGAGGATAGGGAGTAGGGATTCCAAAAGTTAAAAAAATCTAGGAATACACAAATACCTCCTATACAAATTTTGGCTTGTCCAGCACTTACATCATGGGAATGCTCAACGTCGGGTAGTCTTCTGCAACTGGAAAGATGTGACATGGTTAGAGATTTTGCAATGAAGGATATATGGTCACATAAAGCTCATTTTAGTAATTCTGGTATACTTAATAGGCACAACAGCAGATTCTAGTCCCAGGAAAACCAACACCAAATATTTCCCAGGCAGCAGGACAGGTTTGGTCTAAATGTGTCTGGCTTCCTATTAGGAACCCACATAAAATTTTACATATTTGAGAGAAACCTAACAATCAATCGCTAAGTTGAAATTTTAGAGACAGCTGTACCTGAATTGCTCGATGATGTTCCTCTAGCGCATGCAAACGAAATTACTTTTCAACAGAACGGGGCTCCTGCACACAATTCTCAAATTGCGAGGTTAGACTTGTCTATATTGGATTTCTTTCTATGGGGATATCTGGAGAATAAAGTTTACAAACTTCATTATGACAATATTCAAGATTTAGGAAACGCAATAAGACAAAGTTTTTTCTACTTACAAAATCATCATGTTGTTTTATTTAATTGTTAAAACGAATAGGAAAAGTATGCGAAGCGTGCATACAACAAAATGGAAATCTGTTTGAACAGTTCTTTTGTTTTACTAGATTACTTTAGTGCTTATGTTACGATTTTCAAAGTTGGTTTTTGCTGATAGGCTTATTGGATAATAGTTATTGAATAATGTTATGTCTTTTTGTTACATAAATCTAGACAAATAGCACTGTTTTGTGGAAAATTAGCAATAGATACACATTTATGTTATTAAATAATTTTCTCGATTTATTGTTAGCATATGGAAATAAGCAGCAGCATTTTTTGCATGGCTTACTGCAAAATTTTGAATGCCAATTATGAAATTTACGATTTTTTTAGTTGTTTATTAAAATAGATCCATACGGTTATATATTTTTGGGAAGCTTGTAAAAATGCAAGTTAATTTTCTGACAAATATACAGGTGTCCGATCCGATTAAAAAAACCATTGGTCAATATTTCAAAAACGGTATTATTATATAAAAACTACTAAGCCACTAGATTCCACGTAAAAAGTTTTAAAATGAGTCGTTTTTTGCCTCTTTGACAAGTTGTCAGACAGCTGAAATACAAACACTAAAAATGCAATATTTTCAATATTGCCCTGTGCTCTAAAACTAAGAGGGCTATGACAATTTTGTTTGCTTTTTGCAAAAAAAGTAGCCCTAATTCGCGAAAACCGCAAGCTTCTATATTTACTTATAACCTAGATACCCAGCAATTGGAACCAAAATGGGACATCCTATACATAAGTAAACCGAAAAACAACGAGCTTGTCAAAGAGCACTGCCAGGGAAGCCATTAAGTCCTGGGTCAGAAACCAACACAAGGTGTACTGGGCGGACTGTCCAGGGCTCAGACATGGGAAGTCAATAATTGACGGACCCAGTTCAAAGAGAGCTGTGGAGCTGCTAAATCTTAGCAGAGGACAGCTGAGAAACACAACACGTCTCTTGACAGGACAAATGGCCGTCAAGAAACACCTGCATAAAATGGGGCGGTTCGAAGGGGACCTCGCATGCAGACTCTGCCGCGAGGGGGAGGAATCAGCCCAGCACATCTTGTGCGAGTGTAAAGCTCTGGACTGCAAACGACAACTGATCTACGGCCAGTCTAGACCGGAGACAGAGCAATATAAAACTTCACCCTACCAATCGCTGTGCAGGCTAGTTCAAGTGATTTTGGAATGGGTGGAGTAAGACTAAGGGTATGCACAATCAACCAAAGGTTGCAGTGCTATCGGGGCGGCAAGGCCGCGGACGAGCCCTGAGGGAAAAGTATAAAAAACAACTAACGTGTCTTTGGGAAGAACAGTTTTTAAAAGTTTTTACCAAATTCGAGAGAACTTTCTGTAAAAGTATGTAAAAGGCTAGAATAATTCTAACCATTATCAGAAACATATACCGGTTTCGCTCTGTATTAGAACAATGTCATATGTTAATAACAACGAAAAAGCATCTAAAACTTGTGGTGCTGTGTGTGTTCAAAACAATAGGGGTATATAGACCATTTACCTCGCAACAGCGCAAAGCGTATGTTTTTAGCGTCAAGGGAATAAATCTTTCTCAGTTACAAAACTTAGCGTCCAGAGAACAAATGTATTACTTCGAAAACGAGTGCACTTTAAAAACTCACTCAAAACGCCCGGTATTTGTTCAATAAACATTTTTGTTGTTGTCTTCCGTGGACTGATTGTCTTTTCATTGATATTTGAACTACCTTAGGCTACGTCTAGATAAAAGAGGTAAATAAGTTCAAATTTGAGTTGTCCTGTATATACGCAAACGTTATCTACATGTAATTGATAAGTTAAAAACGCAAACGATTTCCATATGTTTCAGAAAATCCTATGTTTTCAATCTGTTGGAATAATATTAGTCATGGTATATTATCAGCTGAAATATATCAAAGAATAACAAAGAACTACCACACACTGGGATATAAAAAACCATTTGTTTATGCTCTGTGGCCAGATAAGCTTGCATATTAATAATAATAATGATTTATCATAATGCAACGTTTCAAGTTAATGTAAATAAGTTCTAAAAACTTAGTAATCAAAGGATTCAGACTGTTACAGCCAGTATTAACTCGACTAGCTGAAATTTTTGGGTTTATAATAAGAAACAGACCTACTACTCGGAAAGCTCGGCTAGTCTAATAAACATAGGAGTAACATTAATATTAGCGCCCTCTTGCATTCAACCCAAGAATAATTTTCCAGCGCACATGTAATTTTCTCTTCGTATTACAACCGATTCACTTCAAAAGGCAATTGGCAAACCATTGAAGTATATGTGTGCCGTTTATTTTTGCTAATGGTCGCTGATTAATCGTAAGAGCGCGGAGGAATATTTACCTTGTCAGCGACTTTAATTTTTGATCATATTTCAAAAGCTTTTAAAACGTTATCCATAAATATGAAATGTTGCCTAATTTTTAAAAGAATTGAAAAACTAATATCAATAGTATCTGTGTACATTTGCAAAATGGTTCACAGTTTGACCACCAAGCAGGGATTAAAACCTGAGTAGACAGAATAGCATCTGGAGGAGGAGACTGGCCAAATTCTTGTCCGAAGTTCTGGAGTTATAATCGAACAGATGGGCAAAGATGCGTTATATTTCATGGCATCTATAAAAGAACACCCAATAAAGATATATTGAGAAAAAAAAAGAAAATTATTAGCAACCATTTATTATTCCCTAACTTGGCGCTACGTTTATTGTTCGATTTCTAATGTTGTTTTAAAATTTAGACACAAATATCTATGTACAGATACTAATTTGTTCATCTGTCTTTTATTACTTTTTTGTTAGTTATTCAACCTGTGGCGAATATTCTGGTAATCATAGTAAACAATAGAATTAAAAGTAAAATTGGAGTTGCCTGGATAAATATCAGTTCGGATTTAGACCCGACTGAAGAACTTGAGAAGCAGTGCTGGCACTTATAACAACAGGAGAAAGTAGCCTTGAGAAAAATACGAGATACGTTTATTGCTTTTGCAGACAGAAAAAGCATTCGATAATGTGGATTGCAATATATTCTTTCATAAGGTAAAGAGAACTGGATTATGCATAAGCTACATAGAGGACGTAGATCATAAATGAAGGAAGCAAGATGCTCGCTGAAAGAAACTGAGAAGAGGAAGGCAAAACTACAATGAAATGAAAAGATCTACTGGAGACATAAAGTCATGGTTGCGATGAATGCGGCATTGCTTTTATGATGTGATGTAATAATAAGGGGAAAAATTAATGCACAATACAACAAAGACGGCTTCTGTTAAGTGATTTTTTTTGTAAACCGACAACTGTGAAACATACTGATCTGACCAGATCGTTTAGCGAAAAAACATTATATACCGCTGATGTAAGGCCGGAGAGTTTCATCAAGTCATACGTATAGAGTATTTTAATGCATGGAGCGAGACGCTGGTCATGAAAACAATAGAAGCTTTTGAAATGTGAACATTAGGGAAAATGGCAAAGGTAGGGTACACCAATAGGTGGCGGTGCAGATATTTATGAACTGGAGCTGTTATTCCATTAGCCACAGACTTGCTATTTTATATTTACAGATCTACATACAGATATACAAATCCTTATTATTTTTGTATTAATAATCTATAAAGCAGTTTTATATTACTTATATACAATATTTCAACTTATTTACACTTTTTTTCCCTATTTCTTTTTTTATAATATTTTTTCCATTTTTTTACCACTTTGAATCTTATCTTTTTTCCTAATCAGGTATATGGGATAGACAAGTACACTTCTGCGTCCAGCGGCCCTTCAGGTCAACTTCAGACAAACTGACTGGACCACGGATAAAATCCAAATGTTTACAAAGGTGCAGAAAAAGGTACACCCATAGAAAGGCTAATAAAAATGTGCTGGAAGATGTGAGAAAAGAAAGACGCTTGCTGAAAGAATTTAAGAGATTGTTTGGATATCTTCTGAAACGTAATAACCTTCTGACAACATTATTTGTAGGACTCATACTTGGAAAAAAGGGAAGAGGAAAACTTGTGGAAAACATCGTTCAAGCAATGAAGTACGGAAGATACGATGAAATGAAAAGGGCTGTTGGAGACATGACATGGTTACGACGACAAGCCGCACCCGATTTTGATCAAGCGTGACAGGTCTCTGTAGTATAAATGTATAAATTCGTCAGCCAGCAGAATCAGAACAGTTTTCAGGGTAAAAATCGATTTTTTTCTCAAAATAATTAAAGTGCGTTGATTAAATTTGGTACACATTTCGCCTCCATAAATACTTTACTATCTAGCAGCTGAACTTTCTAGGTTAATACCTATAAAAATGAGTTATTTAAAGCGATTTTTTCCACAAAAATCGCTTACCACAATGCACTTGCTGCGCCCGAACTTTTATATTTGCATACTCATTTACCTTCTTGTAAAAACGTGTTAGCCTTACTTTCAACTAACTTTATATAATTATACTAACTAACACCTCTTTATATTTTAATTGATTTTAATTAAATAAGGACCCAGCTATAGTTTATGCTAATCTATGAGTACAACCAAATTAAAAATGTGGTTTGCCGGTCTGTACGCTTTCAAGTGTTAACGTTTAATAAGAAGAGTTGAAACTCAAGTGGTTACTTTCAACGCTGAACACCATGACACTTTCAATATAGAGATCATTTGTGCCCACTTCTAAAAAACGATTCTCTGTTCTTTGTGTTTCCTAGAATAAATAACCCTAGTGTTTTATAATATTTCTTTTATGCCCCCACTTGATTTGTCACTTTAATTTGTTAACCTTTTTATGCTGACACCCCTAAATATGTAACAGTAAATTTGTCTTCAGGTCTATTATTTTACTTTATACCAATAATGGTTAATGATTCACAAAAAATATTTTTGTAGATGACGGAATGGTCTAGACTAAACAAAAACAAGAAAGATAACGATGCCTTTATTAGAATTGCTAGAATAAGGGAAGCTTTCAATAACAGACCTTAAAAAACAGGCATATAGTACATTGTTAAAATAAAGTACATAAGTAGCTAGTAATAAATCCTCCACAAAAGATTTTTTGTGAACCATATACGGGGGAGCTCTTTATGGTTTTAGCAACAAAATAAACTATTGCATATTGCTTTTAGTGAATTTTCAGATGTGCGCGAAACTAGGCCCCCTGGAACACAATATCCGGGGTCAGTTTAAACACCGGTAACTCAAAAAATAATGGACCTATTTAGGTTAAATTTGGTGAGCACCTTCCACCAAATTCGGGAGGCTGGTTTATTTCATTAAAAGTAAACTATGTACCAAAATTTAGATCTGTTAGTTAAGATACAAAAAAGTTACAGGCAATTGATGAAAAAAATAGGGGGTTTCATTTTAAAACGCCAAAGTCGCAATTTGAAAAGTCAAAATTGGCAAGCTTCAGGCACATAACCTAAAACGAGTACGGGTTATGTAGAGACAATGTCGCAAAAAGACTGTTTTACAAACCTTTAAATTTCAGCTTCAACGGTCATTGTCTTTCATTTTACTAAATATTTCCAAAAAGTCATTTCAAATAGACCCTTTCTCTGATGCTTTGGCAGTAGTTTTAGTCGAGTCTATGACTTAATAGTCAATAGTTTTAAGCGAATTTTCGTAGAAAAAAGCTTAATATATCCGTTACTATACAAGATATGAGAAAAAATTGTATATGTTTATTATAGGGTGTCTTGGGCTGCAGTTTATAAATTATTTGAACAATCACAGGCTGGCCCATAAGTCGTTGGTGATACATTTTTTTTTCTTTAAACACCCCTTATATTATTTAATTTTTGCATTTTCATCGAATTATAATAAATGTTTGCAGGGAAAAATTTGATAGCATTCATCGTTTTTGAGTTATTTGAATTGTTTTGCAACTTTTCACACACATATCAATAATTACGATACGGCGTTTTTATCAATAGATAAGAGAGTTTAGTGAAAGTGACGCATTCTGAGAGGTTTTCGTTTATATTATTTGCCGAAAAAATAGAAATGCCGTATACAGAGGGCTCTCAAATAGTGACTGAATTGGAAAAAATTTAAACTGACAACTAAATTTTTTCAAATTTAAAATCTCTATACTTACAGACTCTACTTTTGGAAATATTTTGTGCATTTTCTTTTTTTAAATCTTAATCATAGATTAGGTATATAATTTGAATTTTATGTAGGTATTCTTTAGGTGAATTCTTTGCAAAAATATTTTTTGCAGAAATTTTGTTGCGTTTCCGTGGATTTTTTTTCGTAAGATTTTTGTGGCATGTTGGTAATTAATAATAAATGTTTAATAAATTATTGTAAACTTTTTTTTTCGGATATTGTGAAGTTTTTTTTTGGGAGTTTCGTCGAAGAGCTTTATGTGAATAATATTTTATGGTAGGTGGGTAAAGAGTTTGAAAAGGTTCGTTGGCCAGAAAAATAGAACCAGTTTTTTCGTGAACATTTTAAGTTTATTTTCGGAAAATGTTTGTAGTTTTATGGTACATTGTTTCTACTATATATCTTATACTGGTAAACAAATCTGAGGGCCGTTTTAAAAAAAAAGACATATTTACAATTAAAAACCTTATTATGAAAATTCACGCACTTGATGAGCCCAGACTTTTTTAGTTTATACCAATAATAGTTAATGATTCACCAAAAAATATTTTTGTAGATGACGGAATGGTTTAGACTTAACAAACACAAGAAACATAACAATGCCTTTATTAGAATTGGTAGAATAAGCGAAGCTTTCAATAACAGACCTAAAAAATGCAGGCATGAGATTGTTAAAATAAACAGCAGTATTAAAATAAACGGCAGTACATTGTTAAAATAAATAAAGTACATAGCTAGTAATAAATCCTCCAAAAAATATTTGTTGTGAACCATATTAGAGGGAGCTATTTATGTTTTAGCTGCCAAAGAAACGATTGTATATTACTTTTATTTAGAATGAACCTTAATAATGAACTTTCAGTGTAATTTATATTTGCGATTAAGTGATGAAAAAGTATCATAGTCCACATTTTACTGCTCTTTGTAAGGCTATCGCTAAGAAAGGTTAACTTTAAACATTTACAACTCATCACATAATCATCTGCTTATCAAATTATTTACTTAAAATTATAAACAAAAAAACAGTAAATTTAATTATTGTGTTGTGTATATAACATTTCACTGTATATCAGAGAGTAGAAAAATAATTATAAGTAGACTTCAACAAGAATTTATTAACCGTTTGGTAATAAGTAGCAGCCTCAGTGGTCCAGTGGTAAGAACGCGTGCCTCTGAAACCAAAGGTTCTGGCTTCGACTCCCAGGGGAATAATTTCACTTTTTCAGTACATACTGTAGAATTAAGATCAACCGAGGTTGTGTCATTGTGTTTGAGCAAGTTGAATGTCTGCACCTTTCACCCTTGGAAGAGAGCGTACAGTCGTCGGTCCCGTGTACCATAGGCACGTTAAAGATACACATCCTTCTTACAGAAAATAAAGAATCCGGAAAAATTTGATCCACTGATCATCCCCACCGGATGACTGAACATCACACAGAGACAGGAAGAACTAACATATATTAACGGATATGCAATTTAAGCTAAAATAAGGAAAGGTATACGGCTAGGATGTACATAGAATATACAATAAATAATATGAAGAAAAAGACAGCAGAAATCAAAATAGTGCTTCAAATTAAATCATAACTTCCACATCGCAGTGATAATCAATTCTTTTCAGAAAGGCTTTCTCATGAAATTAATTTGGGATAGATGACTTGATTACAAAGAAGCAATCCTGGATATCTTATCTGGAATTCTTTTCTCCTCGACTTGAACTTTCCTAGTCTTTATGCTATTTTGTTACGTTTGGGACACTACACAAGTCCTAAACTCACGCTATCAACCCCATTTTTATGATAATATGTGAATTTTACGATGAAAAAATAAATTAATTATATATATATATATATATATATATATATATATATATATATATATATATATATATATATATATATATATATATATATATATATATATATATATATATATATATATATTATTGTGATGAGAGGGGAGTAGACTTCAATCACGGCCGATTGTAGAGATATTTAATGGTAAAGAATAGAGATAAGATTGGAGAACCGGATCATACGGACGTGATACGTCCTGTTACAAGGTTTCTGGAAAGATGCATGCAACTGCTCTGTGCAATATGTAGCAGGAGTTTTTCAGCACATACAAGTTCTTCTGAACTTACGTGCTACTGTTCTGATGCTACTGTTCTGAATATTAGTCAGTAAGTATTATTGTATGTATGAGAAATAAATAAATAAAAATAAAAATATAAATAAGAGAAGAGCTAAACTCTACGTACTCTTAATAATCTAATGTCATTCTTTCAAAACTAAATTCATATTCCACCCCCTCACATTTCAACCCGTACTTCAATCACATAATAGTACCTATATGAGTGATGAAATTGAAAGTTTTTTAATAAACAAACCCTAAAACGTCATATTACTCGAGCTTTAACGAAAAAATAACTTTTTACCAAATCACCCCTCATTTCCCATACCCTCTGGAGGGATGTTACGTACGAACCGTTCGTTTTTCGGGTGCTAACTCTATATTAAAACTGAATACGATATCTCAATTCGTTCGAAAGTTATCTGCCTACTAACAGAGACAGACGTACAGACCAACAAACAAAATATTTGTTCCGAAATCATGTTTTCTATATGTTTTGAGACTTTTATGGCAAAAAAATATTCGGCATTTCTGTCAACAATATAATACTTCCACACGTTGTGAAGATGTGAAAGTAATAAATGAACACCAGTTCGCTCGCATAAGGTAGACAGATGGCAGCGCTGATAGGCAAAACGGAAAATGAACTGCAAAGGATGCTCAGTATGCTTGAGTGTATGTTAAAAAGAATTAAACTCAAAATTAATATAACGAAAACAAAGGCAGTGAAGATAAACAAAGATAGGTCTGCGAATATAAAAATAAAGGTGAAAGGCCAACAACTTGAACAAGTGGAAATGTTCACGTACCTTGGCCCTTGGGAGTATTATTACGGATGATGACAAATGTAGCAAATAACTGGAAAGGAGGATCGCAAAGGTAGAGTAGGTTTTTAATAGACAAAATACTCTTCTCACTAATAAGCACTATAACTTGGATCTGCGGAAGAGGTTCGTCACGTCACATGAAGTCATACTGTTCCGTCGCCATTTTCGACACATTTTTAGCCACACGCACGTGCTGACTATGTACACCAAAATACAGTTGATGACACTGGGCACATCAAGCAATGATGGTCAACATGAAGATGGCACCCTGGAGATTTACGTTTTCGGACGGCGTCTGATTGGTTGAAGAGGCCGCCTACCCCTTCTCGACCCAGAAGCACACAGAGACTTCAGAATCAAGAATGCTGCATAGCATAGATTTTTTATTTTTTTGAGATACATTTTTTTTTCAACGAAAACTCAAAATTTTCCCGGAAAGCCTGGTCCGATTTTCGTGGCTAACGAACTTATCCAAGCGACTTATCAAAAACCTGGCCAAATCTGGCATATGGACTCAAGGAAGAAGTGATAATCTGATAACAAAAACAGAAATAATCCTTTTCGAAGGTAACTTAAGAGGTAACAATAAATGTGGAAACATGACTTGATCGCACATTTAAGGAGAGCTATGTGAAATTTTGAAACATATTTAATGAAGATTTTTTTATTGTCCTCTGTTAGGACAGTTTTGTAGAGGGTGGATTTTTACATATTTGTTGGCTGATAGGTCAGGTCAGATCAGTGGTAAATTCTGCATCAGATTAGATGCCCAGAGTTCAAACTATTGTAACCACGCTTAATACATTTTATATCATTGCGATAAAAATAGATGAAAACGATATTATTCTGGAAGCAATCATCTGGTATATTTTGATTAAGTTTTATCCAGCAAAGAGAAAACGCAAACGATAAATACTCGTATAAACTAACGGGAAACAAGTGTTGATTGATTCACGAAGGGAAAGCCATTCAATGTTGGCGGTGAAATGATATTCATTCCTTCATGATGTTGGAATGTCAACCAGCAATCATCGACGTACGTCTCCTGGTCGTGCATTATTAATTTTAATTTTCGATATTTCCTAATAACATGAGTTATTTTAAATTCTAAAATTGAAAATTGATAGTTAAAACATCAAAGTTCTCAGTCTGGGTCGTTTCAGGTATTTGCTTAATTCAAATTCTGCAGGCGATGAAACTATACCTCTAATATAACAGCAATGGTAATAAATTTAAACTATGAACCGACAGGAAAGAAATTTCCTAACCTTACAAATGTGGTCCATTATATCGAAGAAATTCTTTTAATTTCGTGGATGGTATAAGGTCAAATCTCATACCTGATCTTGGAACTCAGGATAATGTTTTATTTATACAAAACAAAGTTAATAGCTGATCAGTTAAAACTTCAAACATACATTTCAAGAAAAGATTTGAAATGGAAATAAAAAAACAGGTGCACATAAAACTACGACAAAACTAAGGTATTATAATTATTTCAAGTGGTATTGGATACTTGATATTCCGTGCATGCTTCATTTACATTATTACCGTTTACCTTAAATGCAATATCAACGTTATGGTCAGTACTTTTATCTCCGCTTAAAGAACTTTAAACCAATCACAGTCAATCAGAAACTATCAGCCAATTACATTTTAAAGCATGTTGTTTGAAGAAATTTAATTGGAATAAAACTTCCGATTAACTTGCGCTCAGCAAGTTAAGAACGTTTGTTGAACTGACCGTAACTAGATAAGGAATCAGGGGAATTTGTTGAGAATCAAGTGACTTCTCCTATAATTGTGGTTTAATCTTTTGCGGGCTACAAACCAATTAAGTCTACTGCAATAAGGCATAAAAATAAGCGACAATCTCACTACTTATGTTTTTGCTACACTAACGCGACTTGGAAATTTAAATATATTAATCTACCCTTGTTTAAAAAAACCACCGATTTTGTTGTTTTGTTCGTATATTTTTCAGATATGTTAAATATCAGAAATCTTTTGCCTTAAGAAACATGAGCATCTTATCGTTTACTTAGTAAAAAATGTAGCCAATATCGAATAGAAGACTACTGATGTTATATTAGAAAACCGAAAAGCATTTCAGAAACCCATCCATTGACTTATTTTTAAATTATTTCACATCGCTTGAGGTATACTGTAGTTAGTTACTCTGGCCTACCAACTAAACAAAAATTCCAATGGGTAAAATTAATTTTGCCTTTCTTACGGGCTCCATACTGGATTTTTTACGTTTCAATATAGTCAATAAATAAAAAAAGGAGATAATTAAATAAAAGTAACAAGGGTACTTGACAAATTACAAATATAGGATGGCGCATTGAAAACGAAACAGACCGATTTGCGTCCAGAGCAAATTTTTTTTAAGAAACGCTGAAACACGTCAATTTTAATATTGAGGGGACATGTTTTGACATAAAATTCAACTTTGTCACATCAACCCCTTAAGGGTGGTGATAACAACCCTTATATTTTAAATAGGGAACATGGGTCGAGTGTTACATCATTTGAAAGCTGTTTCTTTTCTGAAATCAGCGCACTATTTTTTTTTTGAAGTTTTACCAACTCGTTTAAAAATATTCACAGTAAAAGATGCAAAAACGCATTTCACTCATTCCGATAAGAAATGTGCTGATAGTCAATGTTTTGTTGGTTTGTAAACAAAAAATTGACTATCAGAACATTTCTTATCGGAATGAGGGAAATGCGGTTTATTATTTCAGTTTATCGGTAGGTTTGATACTTAATAGTACTACCGAAAATTAATTTCATAATGGTGTAGAAGAAAGAGTTGAAATAATTTTGTTTTGAAAAACGATGACTGTGACAACCGTACCGTAAATTTGTTTAATGAACGACATCCTAAGAGACTAACAGAAAATACATTTTGGGGTTAGTTGCAAAGTTTCGACAAAGTGGTTCAGTAGCCAACAAAAAAACGGGATTCTGAACGTGAATTTTCGGTTAGAAATGAGACTACTGAGATTGAAGTTTTGGGACAAATTGCTGCAGACCCAACTTTAAGCACGAGAAAATTGGCCACTGTTTCAAACATCACAACAAGAACTATTCAGCGAATATTGAAGCATCATAAATTTCACCCGTATAAAATTCATCTTGTACAACAACGAATGAAGATGATTTTGATCGGCGGCTGGAGTTTTCTGAAGTTATGACTGCACGAATAGCTGATAACGGGAACTTTCTGTTCAATATACGTTTTTCAGACGTGTGTACGTTTTTATTAAACTCTACAGTCAATCGTCATAATTGTCGTTATTGGGCAGATAATAATCCAAGAAATTTTCACGGAGTCCACACTCAAACTCCGCAGAAATTGAATGTGTGGACTGGCATTTTTGGAGACCGTTTAATCAGACCAATTTTTCTTGATGGCAATTTGAGTGGCGAAACGTATTTGGAGTTACTAGAAGATATCGCTTACCCTCTACTAATTGACATTGTTGAAAATGATGATTGCTATCAAGAAAATCAATTAGTGTTTCAACAAGATGCAGCTCCTCCGCATTTCTCACAACGTGTTAGGGAGTTTTTGAACAGAGAGTTTCCAGAGCAATGGATTGGGCGTAGAGGTGCTATTGAATGGCCCCCTAGATCACCGGATTTAACTCCTTTAGACTTCTTTGTATGGGGCCACTTAAAGAGTAGAATTTTCGCAACAGAACCGGCGTCTCTGGAAGAATTACGACGACGCATTGTTGAAGAATGCCGTCTAATAACTCCACAAATGCTCGAGAATGTCAGAGCTCGTTGTGAACATTTGTATGGAAGCTGGTGGTCAACAATTTGAACACTTAGTTAAGTGAATAAACATTTTTGAACGTTTGGTTTTGTTTTTTAACGAAAAATTGACTAATTAGTGCATTTCTTATCACAATGAATGAAATACGTTCTTGCAACTCCAACTGTGAATAATTTTTAAACGAGTTGAAAACTTCCAAAAAAATTAGTTTGCTGAATTCAGAAAAGAAAGAGCTTTCAAATGATGTAACACTCGACACATGTTCCCTATTTAAAATATAAGGGTTGTTATCACCACCCTTAAGGGGTTGATGTGACAAAGTTGAGTTTTATATCAAAACATGTCCCCCTCAATATTAAAATTGACGTGTTTCAGCGTTTCTTTTAAAAAAAATTCTCTGGACGCAAATCGGTCTGTTTCGTTTTCAATGCGCCACCCTGTATATATTAAACTCACATGGCGTGTCAGTCTTAAGATCACTATTAATGAGCATAAGACACACTACGACTGCCTTTATTAGATGGTTTACCAAAAGCCAAACAGAAATTACCTTTGTTTGCTTTGAATAGGCATTTTCTCTCTCTTTAACGATTTTGTCACGTACAATGCTGGTAAGATTTGTATTATGATCAAAATCTCAAATTAGTTTTTGTGAAAATCCTTTTAAAACAATTTTCCAATCCAGTTGAATCTAGAATTTCAAGGTTTAGATGTCTCATAAAACCACCGAAAAAAATAAGTTTCAAATCAGAAACAGCAGGGGAACAAAACAGGGTGTACTATTCAGTAATATTTCTCTATAAAACTGCCCTGTTCTATATGATTAGTATATTTTAGCCTACATCCTCGCCATGAAAATAGACTGAAATCAAAGAATAAATTATCAAATAGCAAACACCAATATACAGACTTTCAAAGGCGCTAAACGTTATTTCTAAATAACTTAAAGACGGTTCATCATAAAAAATTCTAATTTAAGAAATGTCTTGCTATAAAATTATAAATAAATGCTATTAAAAAAAATAGTAACAAGTATACAGCAGGCTCATTTTTATCGCGGTGTTAAATTTTCTCCCCCAATTTCTTTACGGATTTATTTTTAAAACAGCAACTGAATACAATTTTTTAATGATGTAGATACTTACATTTGATATATACTATCATTTATCAGTAAGACATAAGTTTCCGAAAGATTGCACTCCCGCTTTTTGAAAACGAACGCAAAACTCCTGCAAGAATTAGTACTAACCACAAGTACCACACAAAATAAATTTATTTAAACCAATTTGCTCCAATATAAAATTTTACCAATATTCAGATATCACAATCTTCGTAGGGGTGAATATTTATTAAAAGGCGAACTGGGTTAAGTGAATTCGATTTTATCTTAAGTTCCAGGGGCGTTATTTGCCAAACAAAACACACCTTTTGGATACGTTTTCAAGTTTCAACCCATACTTAATCTGTACGGAATATTATAGATAGTGACTCATGTACACAGTTCAGAGGATTGAAGGGGACAAAGCGTGGGGGGCTTTAAGATATATGCACTGTTGCCAAAGTATAACTGATAATTATCTTCGCAGGCACTAACGTTCCCAAATACATAAGCGTACAAATACGACAAACATTTCACATCCGGCAACGCTGTGTCAATATAACCCAGTCTGTTGTTTGTTTTAAGAAGCAGGAACATTCCGACACCACCCCAAACCATGACATACGCACTGTACGCAAACGAGACTATCATAATCAGCAGCTCCACGCATCCGAGGATAACAACCCAACGTCTACCAACAGCCCCAGACGAGCTGTAAGACTGGTATAGAAAATCATATCTAGCCATAAACTCCGCAATTAATGCTCAGCAGTCCTTCTTTACAAGAGACACATACCTCATGAAAACATATCATTAGACAACCGTCTGATTCCCCGGCAAGACTCCGCCAAGTACCTCGGGGTTTTCCTCAACAAACGCTTAACATGGCACCCACATGTCCAACATGTCCGATGGAAAGCTTCGATGGTCATCTTGAAGTTCGTTCCACTTATTAACAGAAATTTCAAATTGTCCATGAAGAATAAACTGAACAAACGAGTACAAAGTCATAATCCGGCCAGCCTTAACTTATGCACCCCCTGCATGGGCCACCGCGGCCGACACACATCAAGACCATTCAAATCATCCAGAATAAAATTCTGAGAATGGTTACCGGAGCGCTATGGTTTGTCAGAAACAGTCATATTGACTCTGATCTGAAAATGGCCTCAACTATCCACCACTCAGTTCTCGAAAGCTGCTTCTCGCCCAAATGCTCTACCCAGTAGTGCCACCGACTACGGTGAGCAACTTCCACTAAGCGTAAGCGTCAAAAGTTTATCCTGACCAGCGTCAAACATTCTAATCTCAACGGCATGTGTGAAATCATTCCGACGGTGGTATGGACCAAGCTCCGGTACTCCAGATAGTGGAGTTTAGTGGGTAAGAGTCCCACACTACCTCGATATCCTACACACTACGGTGTGTGAATGAGTTGTACATGAAGCATTCTCCACTCCTGATTTAAAAAACAAAGACAAAAGCGGCAATTGTAAAACGAATAGCATCTTCATACAAACACAACGAGATCACTGTTACGCTTCTGATTTATGGTATGCTGATATTATGTATCAAGTCACTATGTGTTTTATACCGGAGACTAAAGATGCAACATTTCTAAAAAAGTTCTTACTGCCATCTTTCTCTCTTTTAGAAATATTTGACGGACATTTTGCAGATAAATGAACAAACTGGTTAAATCTTTAAAACATGCAGAGTTCTCTCCGATCAAAATACAACAGCATAAAACTATGTCTCCTGTAAATAAATTAACAGCAGAATTTGAACTAGGTAGGATACTAGGCCTTCCAGATGCTGGGATGTCCTGTCCGACCATTACAAATAGGGTTTTCGGAATGTTACCACAGTAGTGCGGTGTTAGTAAGTGATCTGCACAGGGTCGTTATACACGTCGTAGAGGCTCTGGATCGTATGAACCACAGATCGCGAAAAGTGGCTTTCACAAGCTGACTAGTTTGGTTGACAGCTACGGGTAACAGCTAACCATGAGGTCGATTTACCGTAGAAGCAGGAATTATGAGCTACAGTCAAACCGTCCGTTTTTTCACCTGCAGGCATTTGCTGCTACAGTCATACCGTCCGTTTATTCACCTGCAGACATTTGCTGCCACATCTTGAATGGTGGAAATAACTACTGTAGCGAAACCTGACAAAGAATAACATCGTTTTCAGTGACGAGATACATTTTTGGTTGTGGGTATTAACCCGAACTTTTCTACGACCGTCATTAGACGGTCGTAGAAAAGTTCGCGGAGGCGTGGTTCAGGCTCAAGTTCAATTTTGCATGAAGTTTGAGAGGGCATTTATCAAGAGCATTATGGTATGGAGTGCTATTGAATTCGGAAGTAGGTAGCATCTCAATAATGTCAAAATTTCTGCCAAACTAAACTCACAACTATTTTTGTTTTAAATACTTTCAAGAAATTTAATGCATTCTTCTTATTTATGCGAATCGTTCTTCAAAGTATGATTGAAATATATTCACATTTACTGGGCATTGACACGTTGACGCCAGTGGGTAATTATCAGTACATAACAAGCAACCACGTCTGCAATGATTTAACTGAATCTTAATTACTGTGACCATTAGGAAACGTGTGTTTTTCATAGTTACCCCTTAACCACGAAGTCACATTGTAGGGGAAACATAAAACCAGTGCAGTAAAATCTAATTATTACTTATTGCTACTGCTAAACACCGTAAGTTAAAACCTCGACAATAATGAACACTGTTTACCATTTTGTACGTGTTTTATTTACTTTAGTATAATATGTCATTCCCACACATGAAACCTAAAACTTATGGCCAATTTTATAAACGACGTTTTGAGTAGTGACCGTTTAAGGTGTAATTTAAACAAAGCAGTTAATTAGAAACCTTAAACCAATAACATTTAAAACAATTATTGAGCTCAAGTCAGTTATAGTTGGTTGAACTTTTGTATTAACTAATAATAATTTACGGTCTGGATGCCACTAGAACGTGATGGTAGCGAATTTTCTTAAAAAAATTATATACATTTTTGTTTTACGAAAATTATATATATATATATATATATATATATATATATATATATATATATATATATATATATATATATATATATATATATTTATATACACACACATATATACAAAAAAGTAGTGGGTATCTGTGGGTCTTAGTTTCTTTTCTCCCTCAGAGCTCGTCCGCGGCCTCGCCGCCCCGATAGCTCTGCAACCTTTGGTTTATTGTGCATGCTCTTGGTCTTTTTACTCCACTCACTCCAAAACTCCAAAATCACTGTGCTTTGAACTAGTCTGCACAGCGATTGGTAGGGTGATGTTTTATAATGCTTTCTCTCGGGTCTAGACTGACCATAGATCAGTTGTCTTCTGCGGTCCAAAGCTTTGCACTCGCACAAAATGTGCTGGGCTCATTCCTCCCCCACGCCGCAGTCTGCATGCGAGGTCCCCCTTGAACCGCCCCATTTTATGCAGGTGTTTCTTCACGGCCATGTGTCCCTTTAAGAGACCTGTTATATTTATGAGGTGTCCTCTGCTAAGATTTAGCAGCTCCACAGCTCTCTGAACTGGGTTCGTCAATTATTGACTTCCCATGTCTGAGCACTGGACAGTCTGCCCAGTACACCTTGTGTTGGTTTCTGACCCAGGACTGAATGGCTCCCCTGGCAGTGATATTTGTCACCACCAGAGCCGGTTCTGGTCCCATAAATGGTTCTGCTGACCCCCTCTTCGCGAGACTGTCAGCTTCTCCATTGCCTTTACCCCCGAGTGACCGGGCACCCAGATGAGGGTGACCTCATTCTGCCCAGACAGGTCGCTCGTCTCGTCTCGGCACTCACTCACCAGCCAGGAATTTACCCGTGGGCCACTTAAGACCTTAAGGGCTGCCTGGCTGTATGTGGCTATGAGAATCCGCTTGTTGGTGTAGCCCCTCATCTTGTTCTCCCGCACATCCTGCACTGGATGGCGTACATTTCGGCCTGAAAGACCGTTGCATGAACTCCGAGGGAAATACTATGACTTACCCTCGGTCCTTCTGAATAAACACCTGTCCCCGTCCCACGCTCCCCGCCGGATCCGTCCGTGAACCAGACGAGCGCGTCCCGTGGTATGCCCGGCGTCTCCTCCCGCCATGCCACGCGGTCGGGGATTTCCACTGTAAAGTGGTTTTCCCTGGAGATTCGCGAAGTCCGACCTCATTTCAAGCATGGGTTGATCTTCAGTCTACCATTGCAGGCTAGTCTGCGTAGTCCTAGCCTGGTCTCCCCCATAATAACTAAGTGTAGGGGGGCAGTGGGTCTTAGTTTAAGCTTATCTGAAGTAAACTAAGTTAAAGTCGTCATCTCGTCATAGGTTTTTTTTCTACGCAAATTCGCCAAAAAAGTTTTTTTCCACGTATTGGAAAAGAAATCACAAACATTCGCTAAAAAATTGTTTACAAAAATCAAAAGTACATTCTTCCACAAAAATTCGCTAAAAAATATTTTTACACAAATTGCCTGAAAAAAAATTTATTCAAAGATTATTTTTCACGAATCTCGCTTAAAACATGTTGCATCAAAAGTTCGCAAACATCTTCTACAGAAAAAGTCTGTCTTTTTTTATTATAGAAAATTGAACAATTTTTTCTTTAAGATAATTCGCAAAAAATTCGTGGAAGAAAATTCTTTATTACAAGAATATTTCGTACGTGAAAATTCGCTAATAGAATAAAAGTTATACAATCTAATCTAAATACAATAAAGACTTTCTCTGTGTCTTCATATAGAACATTTTCGCCTGCCCGTAAAAAGCAAAACCGCCTGCACAGAAGAAAATTGAACTAAAAGTCCTCATTTCCCCGTTAGTTAATTTTTTCCACCAAAATTCACTGAAAAACTAGTTGGAATTACATATTCTGCTCATATAAAGTTAAAATTTAATAAAAAACTAAAAACAAATTCAGCCACCACTAAGATTTGAACCCGCATTAGAAGACGATTAGTCCCCTTTACCACTCGGCAACAGAGAACGTGGAAAATTTAGGTATATTCGCCGACTATAATCACATCAGGTCGATGTCAATTTTTTACTGTCGGATTATTTGTAACAATTTTAATCAAATAAAGGAAAGTAACAGTTGAAACATGAATATATGACATTGTCAAAGACATTTCACGCAATATTTGCCACTAGAAAAAATTCGCGACTTGCAGCTAGTGCGTTATGGTAACGAATAACATACGGACTAAATTAATAACTAAATAAAAAAAACATGTTAGGGAGACGAATAAGATATCAATAAGAATTATTATTATAGATGAAATACTATCGCAGCAAGCGTGTTACGGTAACGAATAAGATATCAAAAGGAAAAGTGGTATCCTTACAAAGTTACTTAGTTTAGGAGCTTATAGAAGACGATTTTGATAAACTGGTATAATTTTGCGAAATGTTAATTGAAAAAATTAGACCCGTACGAAAATCCTTTTTGGTGATGACTCATCGTAACTGGTTATGTAAACCGTTAAAGTTCTAGGTATTGGGCAAATGAAAATCCGATTGTGTGCAGGAGTATCACACTAAATACCCACAGAAAGTGGGTATTTAAACTAGAATAATACATGATATTATTACTGGATAAGTTTTTAGAGGGAACCTTTACAGTTCCTTGATATTAACAATTTCTGCAAAACGATTTGCCCCATGAATTGAATCGGCTGTTTCCAAACATAAATGATTTGTAGTTTCAGTAAGATGGTGCACAACCTCATTATGTTGTGTTGGTAAAAAACTACTTGGAGAAAGTAGGTGGACAGGCCGAAGAGGAACAATTAAATGGCCGCCCTGGTCCCCAGATATAACTCTAGATTGTTTATGCCGTGACTTAAAAAGTGTACCAAAATACATCACAAAATCTAGATGAATTAAGAGAACGGATTCGGTCGTAATGGCACAAATAACTCTGGACGTTCAAAATACAGTTCGAAAATAGTTTACTACGATTTTGGTTGTAGTTTTAGGAAATATGTAATAATATCAGTAATAATTTTTGTTGTAATTTCGGAAACATTCTTTTGACACCATTAAAATTCAATTACTTAAACTTATAAATATTTTTACTTAGAGAATTAAGACATTTCCAAAGAATTTTAGGATTTGTCTCTAAAGTCACCGATTTACGAAATAATGAATTTATTATACTGTATAAGGACAACTCGTATACCAAAAATTTGGTTACAATAATTTTATTATATTTAAAGATACAAAAACAAAACTAAAAATGCTTCCCACTCGAATTTCTATGGAGCTGTAAACTTGAAATTTGGTAAGTATTATAACCTCTCTAACGATACCGTGTGTACCAAAATACCTTTGTCATGACGTCTTTAAAATGTCCATGTGATGTATGTCAATATTTAACATGAAAATAGAATCGAAACTTATAACAATAATAACCATAACAACAATTATAACTAATTAACAATAACAGCAATAAAGCCAGTTCTATAGTAATAGTAATAGTTTATTGTGACAAGAATAGTACAAAGCGCCTTACAAATAAGTATTTTACTTGTGCTTGCATTTTTATATTATTTATTTTTTAAAGAATGTTTTGATTAAAACACCATAACGCAGCAATGTATTTTTATTTATAGTTGTCATGAATGCGTATAAAAATTTTGAATTTTCTACTGTCTGACGATGCCGTAAAACCGGTTACAAAGAAAACAAACACTTGTGAAACCACAAAAGTAGTATCTACATCTGCAAATAGCGAGTTGTTTTAAAAAAAATCACCAAAAAAATAACGACCAAGAAAACTTAAAAAAAAACTTGATCCAATGAATGACAGCGAAAGCTACAACGAACTGAACATAACTGTTGTAGAAAGAGTTATAGTTGTGACAGGCGACATTACATTAGACTGTGATCACATCGAATTACTAACAATAGTTGAAACAACTGGTAAATGCAGTAACGATTTTAAGTCCGCCACAGGTCGGCCGCGAGTTTGGATAATACCCTTTTGGCACCTTAAAACAGAACAAACTTATTTTGAAAATTACCACAAGGTTAATGATAATTCAAAACAAAGCAGAAATACACGACGTTTAATGTTGAAACTATCGTAATATATTCTAACATAATATTTTACATTACATGTATTTATAAACTCCATTATGCTTAGATAACATTATGAAATAAATCCACTTAAACTAATAACTGTACTCAATATAATTAATCAGCGGTTTTCACATATTCGCGGTGAATGTCTGCTTACATCCTATCACTACATTGGTGCGTAATATCAATACAGCATTATACCGGGTGCTGTAACTCGTGTGCGGTCTATGTTTTCTGGAATTATAACCGTTCTTGGTCTACCTTTTAATGTTTAATTCACTAAATAAACTTCAACCCGGTTTTAATTTAGAATACCAATGATATTTGTCCAGAAAGAAACGTTTTCATTGAACGTTAAATTAAGCACCCATTCCACATTTAAAGTCTTTGTAAATTACAGCCGGAAAATGTTCTGTAGTTAACAAGTGAGAACTGGAGGAAAATTGATTTGCAATTTATAAATGCTTTATCTGAAAGCGATTTTTTCAACAGAGAACACGCATCATAAAGGTACGTTTTTAACCAATGGCAAGTTTCTTTTTGCATTTATGCAGTTCTCTTTAGCAATATTTGAATGGGCTTCACTAAGCACCTTAACGGCATTTGTGAAACTTTCTATACGTAGATAACTAATGCAAAAACCAATTTAGATCAAAGTAACTTTTCCCGGCAGGAATATTTAATGTATTTTTTTTAAGGAATACTTTCATTATATTTTGCAATACTGCTAAGATCTATTGTTATAAGACAAATAAACGTTTTACAAAAATACATGAAAGGCGGTTTTAATGTATGGAAAATGCAATCGAAAATCTACTTTTCAAAATTTATTATTATTATTTCAAATCAATTTTCTATGGAGCTCCCATATAGTAAGAAACTTCAATGACCAATAACATTAAATGTCTTGAGTGTCGCCAGAAAACAAACAAACTTAAGTAATTACACCGCTCCATGAATTTTATGATTCACTTGAAAATTACAGTTTCTGAACACACTTTATAAAGTTCACAAATACCTAGGACCCAGAACATTCAATAAAATAATTATCTCTGACAGTGCAGAGAAATTCAGAATTCAGTTGAGAATTCGATCACTTTATTGCCTGATAATTTATCTGATTGAAATCGTGCAAATAAGTGGAATTAGAAATTACAGATGATTTAAAATGTCGAGATCATTACAGAATAAGAACTTTCTCACCTTATTATTTATAGACTAAAATCAATTTTGAGGCATAATTTTAGGTCAATTAATACTTTCGTGTTTGTATTTTAGCGAATTACCTAAACAAACTGTCGAAAAAAACGAGTCTATGATAAAAATACGTTCCGAAAATATCTCAGACGTGACCGGAATTTTTCTTTAGTGAAATACTTGGACCCAACGTTACAATAGCCTATTCGTAGTAGCTGTAACTTTTCTGGAAAAAAATCAACTTTTTTAATTGGTGAGATTACGCACGATTAAATATTAAAGAAACAATTAATTCGGCAGTCAAAACAGTTTGGGTCAAAATTTTGTGAAGAATTTTTTTTGGCGGGTTGACGTTGCCGTTGATGTTTTGGAGTCATTTTCAAGGCGTTAACAAAATATGAAAAGAAATTAACTCCACTGTTTTCATTATCCGTTAAGTTTCACCAAAACAATTTTTTCCCGTAGTTGCGACAGGAATCTAACTAATGAAATAAGACATGTTAGCGTGACGTCACATTATGTCAAATACGCTGCCGCGAACGTGTATTATATCTAAATAACAGTCTAGAGGCAAAGGCCGCCAAGTCCAAAAATTGAAAAATTTGAGCTAATTACGCCACTGTATTCCTAACAGAATTCTGCACTAACTGATACTTTATTTTGTTTCAAAACATTCCTTGTTCTTAAGGAATTAACCGGAGAAAATTACGTTTATTTTCAAACATTCGCCAAGTCCACATTTGTTTCATTTCAAAAACCGCCAAGTCAACGGCAACCAATCACCATCGAGTTTTTAATGTATCATGTGAAATCCGAAGAAACAGACGTTTTATTGTTCTCAGTCTCAGTATTCGTTCGACTCTTGTGTTTAGTTTTAAGTGATTTTGTGTAATAATTAACTAGTTAAGAAAAAGAAATAACTGTAAAAAATGGAAGAAGCATCAAAACTAATTACCAAGCGACTACCTCATGAAGCTAGAAAGAAACCTGTGCAACCTAACAGGCATTAGAGAGTTGCAAAGAAGGAACTTTTGTAAGTTTGAATTTTCACGTACGTTTCCTTCCTTTATTTTAGATTGCTTTTTTCTAGGTATTCGGCAAGAGCTTTTCCCGAATATCCAAAATGCATGCACAATAGTGATAAAAACGCATCGTAGAGGTGTAGAACCTTAACCATGGCAGACATACAATTTTTTTATAAACTGTTTTACAAAAAAAGTAACAAAATTTACCAGGACACTATAATTTTTAAATACTGCTCAAGTGCTGTACCAAAACGAAGGCGTGCACGGGATAGATCTTAGAACTGGAAAAACGTTTACGATTAGTTATCACATTAGGACAAAAAATGGAAATCTTATTCAAGTATGTCGCAACAGCTTTTTGACAATTTAAAATATAACCAAAGGCAGACTCCAAAACGTGATAAAAAAAATTCAAGGGCGTAAAGCTAAGCCATCCTTCGAACGTCGTGGTGGAGGCAGAGTTCGAGACAATAATGACGAGAAAAAAGGTCAATAACCAATTTTATAGAATCTCTGAAATGCAAAGAATCGCATTATTGCAGAAGTCACAGTATTTCCAGGGACCACCTCCCTTGTGAACTGAATTTCCGAAAACTATGGAAGATGTATGATTCAACCGCCAATCAGAATTTGAAAGTTAAGGAAAGCTATTTCAGGGCATTTGTCAATAGAAACTACAACATCGGTTTTGGTATGCCTCAAAAAGATGTTTCTTCGGAGTGCATACGATTTTCTGAAACCTTAAAAAAACAAGCAGATGAGGAAAAGAAAAGCATTGTTGCTCCAACAAAATGTTCATAAGACTAAAGCAAAGGCCTTCTTCACGCTGCTGAAAAAAAACAGATCATGAAGCCGAAAGTTTCTCCTTCGACTGCCAAAAAAATTTGGCTTTACCAAAGTTATCTGACCAGAAAGCATACTTCTCCCAGCAGTACAATTTGTATAATTTCACAATTGTCGCTGGTTCTTCGACAGCTAAGTTAAATCCTCACAATGTCACTGCCTACCTTTGGACCGACCAAGATTTGCCCAAAAACTCGAATCTTATTAGTTCTGCGCTCCTCCACTTCTTGTCTCACGGTACCTTTAATCCAGAAACTACAAAAATTCGGTTATTTGCTGACAGCTGCGGAGGGCTGAATAAGAACTCGATTGTCATGTGTATGCTATGCACCTGGCTCCACCAGTTTTCACCTAAGAACATTACAAACATTGAAATGACTTTTCCTAGAGTTGGTCACTCATTTATGCCTCCAGGCAGAGTGTTTGGGCTGATTGAATTTAAAATTAGGAAAACCAACGCAATAGTAGATCCCAAGGAATATGAAACAGTTATAGAAAAATACTCAAAGGTCCAGTAGCTTGGAAATGATTTGAAACAGTTAACTTGCGCCCATATTAAGCCGCCTGGAAGCTGGCATTTCCAGTTTAATTCGACAAAAAGGTTTCTTTTTACAAGAAAAAGTGGTACTGTAACTATACAGGGTGAAGTATTCTATAACAGTGAGATAGGTGTGAGTAGACCAGTGTTGAAAAGAGGAAAGTAGGAAAGACACTCGTGGCTAGTCCTAGCTTACTCACCATTGGAAAAAATTCCAATTTTTGAAAAAGCTGCATCTGTAAACGCTCTATTGAAGGTTAGCTATGGACAGAACTGGCAAAAAGACAAGAAATTCATGTTCTACAAAAAATTGATCAACCCTGATGATGCAGAGGACCTTAGTGACACAGAGAATGCAGAATCAACCACTCAAGAAGCAGAAAGTGAAGTGCATTCAGCGGAAAATGAAGATTTTATAGTTTTCGCTCTTCAAAATAATTTAAGAATATTTTTCAGTGTTTTTTCTTCAATTTTTCACTTAATTTGAGGTATCTTTTATTGGTATTAGCATTAGAATAAATTGATTGATTTTCCTTGCTAAGTAAATTAGTGAGTTCATTTTCAAACCCCGCCAAGTATCTAAATTTTAATTCCAAGATCACAAAGTCTAACTTTAATTCAACATCATGACTAGTAGAGTCACCTACGATTTAATTTGTGTACTTAGTTACATTAAAGTGTCATCTAGAAAGTTTCCTGCAAAGTGGCGCAACTTAATTTTAACTAAATAGTTTTGAGGACAATTTTCTTTTGCGTTTTACACAAAACCGTGTGTGTGTGTGTGTGTGTGTGACTTGGCGGCCTTTGCGTCTAGACGGCTCATATATGCGTTGTCTTATGGCGTTTGGGAATAATTGTTCTAAAATTCAAATTTAATTGAAATATTTGCAAAAACCGTTTTGTATGCCTATTATATAGGCTTATGCACATGCTCACGAGGGAAAAAGTCTTACTTATCTATAATTTAAATAACAACAAAAATATTAATTTAGCCTATGTAAAAAAATGTTTTTTTTTCTGATACAGTATCCAAACGACTCCCCGCGCTATCATATCACGTTACAACTAATATAGTGCGAACCTCGGTGGTCCAGGGGTCAGAACGTGGGCCTCTGAGTTCCTCTCGAATTTCCGTACAGAACGGACGTGCCAGAGGTTAGTGCGGTAAATATATATATATATATATATATATATATATATATATATATATATATATATATATATATATATATATATATATATATATTGTTATGTCAGTTAGATACTGTCATTTAGTTCCTGTTTAAAATTTAAAAATGTTGTATTTAATAGGGAATGGTTAGAACAGATTTTTATCCGAAGAGAATATTGATATGGTTGGGAGCTGTTATGAATGTAGGCAATGATTGAAACATTAGATGGGAGAAAAAGGTAATTAATTTTCGTACGTCAAAATCTGAAGTTAATAACTTTTGGAAAGCAGACGTCAAACACATTTGGGCCAAAACGATTTAAATTATGTCAAATAATATATGTACAAGTCTCTGACTTCTTTATATGGACATGATGTATTATTATATACCAATAAAGCATTAATATATATATATATATATATATATATATATATATATATATATATATATATATATATATATATATAAGGAAGTTACACTAAGTGACAGTGCCTGAATAGTAATAAGATTAATAAGCCTATTACTAAATATAAAACTGTAATTAACGAGAACACAATAAAAAAAAAACAATGAGAAATAACCAAGTGCTTTATATGCATCTCCTTTAAGACCTTGTACCTACCCTGTATATATTTCTGTCGTATAATAAAGATTGATTTGATTTTGACATGTGCCTCTGGACCGAAGGGTACTGGGTTCGATTCCCAGGGTTTCCCTTTCACTTTTTGAGTACAAACTGTAATAAATTAACACCAACCGAGGTTCTGGCATTGTGTTTGAGCAAGTTGTATGTCTGCACGTTCCGCCCTTCGGAGAGGGCGTGAAGCCGCCAATCCCGTGTCCATGAGATATTAGGCATGTTAAATATCCCTACCCTCCTTACATAAAGGCTGGGATTCGGCAAAATTTCCAGGATAGTAAGGTGAAACTGTTCCCTGGCGTCGGTGATTGGGCATGGTCGCAGAAATAGGCCGACGTTAAAGTAAAAAGAAGTAATATGGTGTATTAACTTCAAAAATACATTAGGTTTAAATCTAACCTCCAAAATGGGTTCTAGAAGCCGTTATCTACGTTAACATGAAATTTGCGATGTCTGATTATCACAACAACGTAAATACTTATGAGCTACAAAATCATGGAAATCTCCTGCGAGTAATAAAACACCACGAAGTGGTAGTGAGCTCAGACTACTACGACCACAGGCTGGGAAGAAGATAAGGTGGTCATTTTGAGCTTGACACCTATTTTGAAAGCCAGGTTTAGGATTGCCCTAAACAAAAATATTTTAAATATTGAGACAGCACGTTGGCAAGTTTATACAAGAGTTCTACCGTTGTATTGAAGAACACAGCTTGTCAACGTGGCTGGCCTTCTCTTTCCTCAAATCAGCTGAGCCCAGGTCTGAGAATGAGTGATTCATAATGGCCTACCAACATAGTGCCATAAACACTTTGGTTTAGCACAAACGCGTAATGCAAGGTGGACTTAATAGGTGACAACTGTAGATTCTGTCATCAATCGCAATCTTGGCTTTTATGCATATGTTAACTTCATGTCCATGGTGTCTACGCTTACGTATGCAGCGACAATAATTCAGCCATGTAAGTGTTGTATTACCATGTTCGACACCTGTATGGAATTGACAAAACACCAAGTCTGCTTTACCAACCTGTGGATATTTCGTCGATAAGTGAAAAACGAGATTGCCATATCCATCGCAATTTTTAGGTGTTTACCGACAGGTCGATGACCAGAAAAGAGGTTTGACATAAGAAAAATAAAGTACAGAACATTTAACTCGAGATGGACGTATTAACCAAGAAGGGAAAACGGACCTTGTACTCAAGTTTGGACAGTTATATCCAGGAGATAACGTGCAACTCGGTTGATCGTTAGGAAGTGTATGTAAACCGTTGCTGCTAGATCTTGGACAAATCGTTATATGTAGCGCCACTGTATACTCGCTAGCATCCAGGATTTAGGAAAAACTATCGTCTTAGGATATTTACAGCTATTCCGCTTTCTTAACCCTGTTTAATAACTTCCCATCCCGTGTTCTTTTAGCGCTGTTGCAAGGCTAGAGAAGTAATGACCTTGCGGGTAGAGTCGGGTATCTCGGCGATTCGGACAATACATTATGTTAAAAAAAAGTAAACATGACTGTAAAGTTGTGACAGAAGGGCTTACATATGCTTAAAAAGACAAAAGTACTATACTCATATAAAAAACCGGCTACTTCGCATTCGGGAGAAAAATTCGACTTGCCCATTACGATCTAGAGCCTCAATAGTTCAGTGGAAAGAACGTGTGCCTCTGAACCTAAGGGTACTGGGTTCGATTCCCTGGATTTCCCTTTCACTTTTTCAGTACATACTGTAAAATTAACATCAACCAAGGCTATGGGATTTTATTTGAGCAAGTTGAATGTCTACAGGTTCCGCCCTTCGGGCGTAAAGCCGTCGGTCTCGTGTCCGTGCGATGTTTGGCACGTTAAAGATCCCTACCTTCCTTACACAAAGGCAGGGGTTCGGCTAGAGGAGTAATGACCTTGCAGGGAGAGTCAGGTATCGCGGCGATTCGGACAATACATTACGTGAAAAAAGCTCGGGATGCAGCGTTATGGTAGTGAATTTTGATTAAATGCTTCAAATTTGAATAACTCAAGTTTCTATAAACTTAGAAAGTTTAATTTTGGTATGTAGTAAGGGCAAGATATCCACCAAATTTCATTAAAATAACTTTGTAATTTTTGGAGAAAAATTTTACGAAAGAAAATTTAAAATTTGAATAACTCAATTTTATATTAACTTAAAAAGTTGAATTTTGGTACGTAGTAAGGTCTCTCCCAAGGCAACATATATAGTAAATTTCATTAAAGCAGCTTTGTTATTTTCGGAGAAATTTTTTTTTGAAAGCAAATTCAAACATTTTCCCGGAAAACCTCGTCCGATTTTCCTGGCTAACGAACTCATTCAAGCCATTAATAAAAGTAAGGCACTTGCCGAGTTTCATTGAAATCGGTTAATTATTTTTGGAGTTATCAGACATATACATACATACATACATA
This sequence comes from Tillus elongatus, assembly GCA_964006375.1. Lineage (NCBI taxonomy): Eukaryota > Metazoa > Arthropoda > Insecta > Coleoptera > Cleridae > Tillus > Tillus elongatus. Next base: position 105,758,869 of record OZ023269.1, on the reverse strand, counting down.
CACACACACACACACACACATATATATATATATATATATATATATATATATATATATATATATATATATATATATATATATATATATAAATTGAAACTAGGGCTCCTAGTTCGCGCTCATTTGAAAACATTTTTGCAAGTCTCACCATCGATACCTCTCTATTAGTGATTTTTTTTAAAATAAAAATTCAATAAAAAAGTAAACATCACAGTAAAGTTGTGAGAGGAGGGGCTTACATATGCTTAAAAAGACAAAAGTACTATACTCATATAGAAAACCGGCTACTTCGCATTCGGGAGAAAAATTCGACTTGCCCATTACGATCTAGAGCCTCAATAGTTCAGTGGAAAGAACGTGTGCCTCTGAACCTAAGGGTACTGGGTTCGATTCCCTGGATTTCCCTTTCACTTTTTCAGTACATACTGTAAAATTAACATCAACCAAGGCTATGGGATTTTATTTGAGCAAGTTGAATGTCTACACGTTCCGCCCTTCGGGCGTAAAGCCGTCGGTCTCGTGTCCGTGCGATGTTGGGCACGTTAAATATCCCTACCTTCCTTACACAAAGGCAGGGGTTCGGAAAAATTTCCAGGATAGTGAGGTGAAACTGCTCCCTGGCGTCGGTGATTGGCCATCGTCGCGGAAATAGACCGACGTTAACGTAAAAAAATCCTACAATCTTATAAACCAAGCTATACAGGTTACTCGTCTTGTACATCCGACCTAACCAGTTAACTAATTTGATTAAAAATAATAATAAATCATCTCAAATTTGCTAGACAAATTGACTAAAAAACACACATTTTATTTTGAAAAACTGGTTTTGTTTATTATAAGGAAAGTGCCTTTTTAAAATCATTACCTTTTAGTGATACTTTGCCGGTGCAAAGAGCTGACCTTAACTGCATTTCTGTGAAAAAGCATTTCGTAAGAGATTTCGAAAACGACCGGCAAGTAAATGAACATTTAATTAATGATCCGTGTATAAAGTATATTCTTAATAAGTTTACAAAAGAGGAGCTCTAATAGAATAGCAGAGGAGTGATTGACGACAAAGCAAGCAGAGAATTGGTGATCAGACTAAAGAAAGAGGGGGCACGAAATTCATAAATGAATTAGTGCTATCCATCAAACCGGTCTGGACGCAGGTGGACATAATGATGAACGAAAAAACGATCAAACATAGCATGTAGAACCCATGGTAGAATTTAGGTGGAACTAGAAGCTTAAAGGTACATGCATCATCTCTCACGTTAACCTATCATACAGGATGGGTATCTCGATATCTACGAGGGGAGGTCGCTTTAAAAATCATCTAACAGATTTTAATTAACAAATTCCTAACATAACACATACAACATTCACGACATACTACACTTTTATTGGAATTTCGTCTAGATTTCTGTTCAAAAAGTTAACTTCTCGTTTCTTGAACGACTTTTATTAAGGTTGGACAAGGCGAATAATAAAAAAGCTGCTCAATTACTTGGTGGTTCGATTAAATAGAATGCAATAATAAATCAATCACTCCAATCGAGCGAACAATAATTAACACCGGTTACCGCGTCGATAGTCTGTATATTTTAATAGATAAACAAATGTAACGGAATGTTAAATTTAAATAGCTGACTGATTTTTGAAATCTGATGTCAAAATATTTGAAGCCTACCTTGATTTTCGCGGATTGAAAAAAAAAATCTGGACGCAGCAAGTGCGTTATGGTAGTGAATTTTCATAAAAATGTGTTTGTTTTTTTAAGAAAGCAAGCATCAAATTTGGCTACCAGTATAACCTATATAGTAGAAGCAATGTGACATGTCTCATCAAAATAACGTTATTGTTTGAAAATGTACAAAAATTTCCGAAAGTAAACTTAAAGTGTTCCCGAAAAAGCTGGGTTCTTGGTCAACCTGAGCTATTCAAATTTGAAGCATTTAATGAAAATTCGCTACCATAACGCACTTGCTGCGTCCCGAATTTCTTTTCTTACAAATATGCATTATATTTCGATGGAAAATGCAAAAATCCAATAAGGCGTGTTCGATTAAAAAAAAAAGAGAATTTGTATCACCAACGACTTAGGGGCCTCTGATTGTAGATTTTTTCTTTAGGATGTAGCTCAAAACACCCTATAATTAAGGTATACAATTTTTTTGTATGTTGTAACGGATATATTGAACTTTATTGATTTTTTTACGAAAATTCGACAAAAATAAGATACCATTAAACGATAAACTCTATAGCTAAGGCTACTGCCAAAGCATCAGATAAAGGGTCTATTTGTAATGAATTTTCTGGAAATATTTTAGTAAAATGAAGGACAATGACGGTTGAATTTAAGACTTCAGGCTTTGTAAAACATTCTTCTTCGGATATTTTCTTTCCATAGCTCCTATTAGCTTCAGGTTCTTTGCCTAAATGTTGTCAATTTTAACGTTTTAAATCGCGACTTTGACGTTTTGAGGAAAACCCCAATTAATTTTTCTTTAAATGCCCATAACTTTTTAATCTTTTAACTTACAGAGCTAAATTTTGGTAGGTAATTTACTTATAATGAAATAAACCCGCGCCTTACTTTGTTATTTCCAAAGATATGAATTTTTTTCGAAAGAAAACAAAATTTTCCGGGAAAACCTAGGCCGATTTGCCTGACTAACGAACTTATCCAAGCCACTTGCAAAAGGAAGGTATGCACCAAATTTAATCAAAATCGGCCCTTTATTTTTTGAGTTATCGGTGCGATACATACATACATACATACATACATATATATATATATATATATATATATATATATATATATATATATATATATATATATATATATATAAACATATAAAAATTGAAACTGACCCCGGATGTGTTCTAGAGGGCCTAATTAGCGCTCATTTGAAGAAATTTTTTCGAAATTCAAAAGTCGGGATCACCCCATTGGTGAATTTTTTCTAAGAAAATCACTAAAGCGTGCCGTTCGAATTCGTATGAAGAATAGAGATCGGTGAAAAAATATATATCATTGACGTCAAAACTCCAAGAAATAAATGTCGTCAAAACTTCAAAAAAATAAAAACCATTATCTTAAATTAAATAAAGAAAAACATGGTTTCAAAATACAGGGGCATTAACGCAATTCGAAAAATTTGAGGTTGAAGTTAAATTGAGACATTCTATGATTGAAATATCTGCAAACAGGTACCACTGAGGATTATACAGAAAGGCGGTGGACTCCAAGTACCTTATTTTAAATGAAACACCCTATAAATTTTTTATTTACTCTACTAATTTTACGTCGAATGTAAGAACTCCTAAACATATCTTTAGCATTTTGTGAAATACATATGTGCATTTATTTGTCAAAATTGACAGTTGCGGTGCGATTATAAAAATTTATTTTCTAACAAAAGTAACTGTGCCGTACATTTTTTGACGGCGTATCAACCCAGCACGTATTATTCGTTGTATTTGAGCAAGCTGAATGTCTGGACGGTCCGCCCTTCGAAGGGGGCGTAAAGCCGTCGGTCCCGTGTCCATGCGATGTTGGGCACGCTAAAGCTCCCTACCCTTTTTACAGAAAAGCAGTGGTTCGGCAAAATTTCCAGGATAGTGACGTGAAACTGCTACCTGGCGTCGGTTATTGGCCATAGTCGCGGAGATAGACCGACGTCAAAGAAACAAAACACACACACACGTATTATTCGCTAATAGTACAAAATTTATGTTTTGTTACATAAGGTGTCCGTACCATCAGCGTAGTTTCTGAAATAAATAACATTAATTCAATTTGGTTATTAATTAAAGGAATAATTAAGAGGCTTTACTACCAGACAATCCATGACCCCGTCGTCAAACCCAGACGTATTGACATTCAGAAACAATATCATCTCGGCGAGGCTGGCCAACGTTACCAAATCTTTAAAAAAATGAACGATTGTCTGGTAGTAAAACCTATTAATTATTCCTTTAGTTATATCAAACTCAGGCATATTGACGTTCAGAAAAAATATCAATTTGGCTAAATAGAAAGTTATATTTTTAACATCGGCATCTTATTCTAGGACAAATTAAAATATCATTTCTTTAAACATATTCCTGTACGTATCTCCCATAGGTTTCATTTTACAGTGAAATAATTAAACGCGGAGTATAATTAATTGTAGATCCATTTTCTTAAATAAATAAACGGAATTCATTGATTGTTGTTGCCCTTACTTGGTGAAACTTGTCCATACTACATACAGACTACTTCTCTGGCTTCACTGTTGGTTTTCGTTGGTGAAGGACGTAGCCAGCGCGTAAGCTAACTGGAGCAAGTGGCCCTTACGAATTCTGGATGTTCTAGGATGTTCTTCAACGTTTCTGTGACTATAGTTTCGCTGCTTGACAGCATTCTCAGACAGATTAAAATTTTAGTTGTCATGATTTCGTACTAATTCAATTTTAATAATAATGCTGTCAAGCAGCGAAACTATAGTCACAGAAACGTTGAAGAACATCCTAGAACATCCAGAATTCGTAAGGGCCACTTGCTCCAGTTAGCTTACGCGCTGGCTACGTCCTTCACCAACGAAAACCAACAGTGAAGCCAGAGAAGTAGTCTCCAAGTCTGTATGTAAATAAACGGAAAGCAATAAAATTACGAAATATGTTCTATATGACAAGTCTCTCGGATCGTTTAATGGTGAATAATCTAAAAATGTGGTCACTACTGTTTTTAACAGCTGAATGTATATCTGAGTGCTTAAATTTCCATCATAGACCTCATAATGTACTTTATCATATCTATATAATTAAAACGAAAATCTTAAATCTAAAATTAGTTGGATGCGGATTTTCTGCATACCAACATTTTACATGTTTTTCTATTAACAATACGTTCTCGTGTAAATTTTGAATTAAGTAGTACATATAATTATTTAAGATATTTGAATATTCTTGGATATTGTAAAGAATAAATTGAGAAAATTGAACTCTTCTCAAGAAATTTGGGGCCCTGGTAACAACCATGAAGTGGTGCATCTTATTTTTCTTTAAAATTATCTGTATAAATGAAAACGAAACGCTGAAATCTAAAAGCGCTTCCTGCAACTGAAGCATGCCCGTAACCTTGAAAATAACCTACAACATTTATTTTATTTACCTACTTATTTCTTACTGGTTTGGACTTTTTGGGTTGCATATTGAGGGGTAGAAAATTTGATTCCATTTTTTCAAGTTTAGTTTTTTTCATCGGCGGTAGAAGGGGATGTGTTTCATTACACAAGCAGCGCCCGCTCCAGGGGCGGGAAACCCGGACATTTTTCCGGGGCGCCAAAATTTGGGGACGGCATTTTGGCTGAAGTGCCAGAAAAATATTGATGTATTGAGTACCATTGATAGAAAATTTCACACATAGATTTTTTCGTTCGCTAAAAATTTACAGTGCGAAGCGTATTTATACTGTAGTGCGAAGCGTATTTATACTGTTATGTCTGAAAGGTAATAATTTCAGCATTAATTTAATTTCGTGAGATTGTGACGCATATTTATTTATTTATTCATTAAATCAATTACAACCCAACAGAAAAAATCCATAAAATAGGGTACTTAACTAATAGTTACAGAAAAAAATAGAAAGAGAATCAGTACACTAAACTACATGGAGGAAAACAGATGGATATTGCACATTATATGTGCCGACACCTCAGATGCGCTATCACATACAATGTCAGCACCACTGACAATGCAAACTTGATTAGCAAACTTGCACATCTGATACATCGGCGATTTGAGCATCATGTCCGTTCTGGCCGTGGGCAAACTAAAAAATTTACTGTTCCTCGTCCACACAGTCGGCACTCTCAAATTGATCGGTGATAGCAGCTCAGGCGAATCAACCCTATTCCACAACAATTTCTGTAGAAAACTAACCAGAGAGCAAATCCTTCTGGCCTCCAGAGAAGTCACATTAATTGTGTCAAGAAACTGCTAATACGGTGTGCCCCGCGATGGATAGACACCATCCAATCTGTAAGAGATATGCTTGAGGTATATTTTCTGAACCCTTTTGATGGCATCTTTATAGCATTGGTATAAAGGGGACCAAACTTGACTAGCGTATTCAAGCCTAGCTCTCACCAATGTGTTATACAACACTTCTATGCACTCGGTTCCACTGAAATCCCTACAGACTCTGATGACAAAACCTAGAGACCTCATAGCTTCTGATACTGTTGCCTGAATATAAAAGTCAAAACAAAGTTTTCGTTCAAAAACAACACCCAAATCTCTCCTGCTCACTCCTATGCAAAACACTCCCCTGTAAAGTATAATTAAAATTGATATTGGTAACCCTCCTAGAATAGGTCACTACAGTACATTTACTTATATTGAGTTCTAGCATATTTTTATGACACCAATTCTGAAGAGCAACCAAATCATCCTGCAACACAAGACAGTCCCTCAGTGAGTCTATCCGACGAACATTTTGTCGTCATACAGTAAACACTCAGAAGATATACGATCACAGAGGTAGTTAATGAAAATAATAAATAGTAGAGGACCCAGGTTCGAACCTTGTAGAACGCCTGACACAGGAGTATAGTGTTTGGATTTAATTCCCATATATTCTACATAATATACACGGTTGGTCAAATATGAGCAGAAAAGTTGAACCAGATCCTCAGCGAAACCGATGGCTGACAACTTGGGCAGTAGAACAGAATGATCAATTCTGCCAAGTGCTTTGGATATATCCGTATATATAACATCCGACTGTTTACCTGCGTCAATTGACTCGGCTATGTACTGAGTGAACAACAACAAGTTTGTCACAGTTGAGTGCCCAGCAACAAAACCATGCTGCTTGGTTGATATCCTGTTCTTTAAGTTATTGTATATGTGCCCATAAAGCATAGACTCCAATACTTTTGAAAATATTGAAAGAATCGATATGGGCCTATAATTCTCAATCTTGGAACGACACTCCGACTTAAATATCGGAACCACTCTGGCTATCTTCCACACATCAGGATAGGTGTGTGTCTTCAAGATGTTGTTAAAAATTAAGCATAAGGGATGACTCAGCACGGCCGCACAACCCCTTGCTATAAACGAAGGGACTCCGTCAGGGCCAATTGTAAATTTAGGCTTAACACGCTTTAGGGCTTTAAAAACCTCATCCTCAGTTACTGATGTGAAATTTACATGTGAAGACGAGTAGGATTCGATCATTGGCCCACGACCAGAGGGTGGAACATAAACAGAGTCAAAATGTGTGGCAAAACCGTCTACTATTGTCTGTGGTGTATCCAGTGGTATCCCATTTAAGGACATAAGACTAGGAATCCTTGAAGACTTCCTCCTATTGTTTATATACGACCAAAATGAAGGACTCGCTACGACTTGTCTCTGTATTTTAGAAATATAGTTCTTATGCGCTGTCTCTGTTTCCCTTTTGACTTCTTTACGTATATTTTTCAAACATTCGAGATGATAAACCGAACATATCACAAAATTTGAAGATTTCAGAGATATGAAAGATTGGAGCGTGATTCATTTTTAAAACATTTATTACGGCAGGCTATGTTAACCACATTAAATACTAAAAGTTGACAATAAACTAAGAAAAATCTATAAAAGTTTTATAATTTCGAAAAAGAAACATTTTATAAATTAATAATTTAACCTAAGTTAAAATTAATTAAGAACGTTTTACGTTCGCCTGCTACAAAAAAATCGTCTTAATGGTTTGGTTATATATATATATATATATATATATATATATATATATATATATATATATATATATATATATATATATATATATATATATATATATATATATATATATATATATATATATATATGACGAAGTTCTCTGCACGATTATTCGGCATTCACTATGAATAAAAAATAATTCTTTGATAACATTATTCCTGTATTCATCTACCGGATTCCCATTTTGCATCTTTTATGTTATTTATTTTGGTTTGTTTTAAACTATTAAACATAATAAAATAACACACGACAAAAGCTACTCATTTGAAATTTGAAATGATATGAGCCAACAGATATTATTAGATTATTTGAAAGGCTACTATTATTAGATTATTTTTCAAAGCCTACTATGTGCCTGTTTGAAATATACAAATGAAATTGGCTGAAAAAAAAACTAACATATGGATGCCGATAAACTCCTGCATTTAGTATTTTATTCATATACAGCATGTTCTATTTAAAACAATTTATTTTTAAGATTTTCTAATATACTTTAACAAAGTGTATCCAAAATTACACTCTGCGTTTAATATCATGTGCAGGGAAAACTATTATAAATAAGTATAGAAAGATATAGAGATGAATAATCGGTAACTCGACGTTGAATAAGATGGTACTCTTAAAAATATACATTTTTATTTAGGAAAAATTGAATTATTGGTGTTTATTTGAGAAACTACGCTGATGGTATGAACACCTGTATAAAAAAAACGTAAAAGCATTTATACCATGAACCAATGTCTACTCCGGTTCAAAAAACGTCAAGAAATTTAAGACCCAGTTGTTTTTGTTAGTTAGCAAATGAAGTTTTAAAACCGCACTGCAACTCTGTCAACTTTGACAATTAAACGCAAATAGATTTAAAAAAATGCCGAAGATACGTTAAGGATTTCTTAACAAAGTCGACCTAACATTAGGCGAGAATTCAAAAATCTAAAAATATACTGAGTATTATATTTAAAGTAAGGAAGATGGGACTCATTTCTGGTATGGTACAGGTTTGGTACAACCACAAAACTTTTACCGGCGAAATTTAAAAAAAAGTCGGGATCTCCCCATTAGTGAATTTTTTCTACGAAAATTCACTAAAAACGTAATTTTTACGAGGTAAGAATGTAAATACAGACTTCGAGACTACTTCTCTGGCTTCACTATTAGTTTTCTTTTCTACAAATGAATGACGTAGCGAGCGCTTAAGCTAACGGGAGCAAGTCGCCCTTCTGAATGCTAGATGTTCTAGTTCAACGTTTCTGTGGCCGGTTTCGCTGCTTGACAGCATCCCCAGACAGAAGAAAATTGAATTAACACGAAATCATGACAACTACAAATAAAGATCTGTTGCTGTTATGATCTTTTGATAAAAAAATTCTTAAAAATGAAAGTGAAATTAAAAAAAAAGAAGACGGATGGCGTCTTCAAAATGTGTTGAAGAACACTTAGAACATCTAGAATTCAGAAGGGCCACTTGCTTCAGTTAGCTCACGCGCTGGTTACGTCCTTCACTTAAAAAAGACAATAGTGAAGCGAGAGAAGAAGTCTCCAAGTATGTCTTTAATATGGAACGATTTCGCCAAGTAAGGGCAACAACAATCAATGAATTTTAGAATGACTTTTACCACTAAAATATTTTGCTTTCTTCGCTTTCAGCTCATTACCTAAAATCAGCACTTTGGGATTTGTAAGGATTCTTAAATATTTGATACCTCGTTAACAACCAGGATTTTATCCCACGAAACTTAAGACATTTATATAATGCAGGAACAATTTGATCATTAAAATATTTTTGTTTCTTCGTTTTCACCTCATTACCTAAAAAATACCAGCATTTTCGGGTCCGTAAGGAGGATTCAAAAACTTAGATAGACAAACAAATTGATTTACACTATTTTATTGTATGTATAACTGCAGTTTCGCTGAAGTTCTCAACTTTGTCAGAAGCAATTTATGTATTTGACGAAGCTGAGAACTTCAGCGAAACTGCAGTTATATATACAATAAAATAGTGTAAGTCAATTTGTTTGTTTATCTAAGTTGACAATGGATTTACATCCAGTATCGGCTTCCACAATATCATAGGATCCTAAAATCTATTATAGCCAAAATTTTTCCTACGAAATTTTAGCAATTCTTTTTAGAATGCAAATATGAATGTTTATCACTAAAATATTTACCTTACTTCGTTTTAGTGAATTTTCTTAGAAAAAATTTCTTCACATGAGCGCGATCTAGGACCCTTAGAACCCATATCCGTGGTCAGTTTCGATTGATTTATATATATATATATATATATATATATATATATATATATATATATATATATATATATATATATATATATATATATATATAGGTATAACTCAAAAAATAATGGACCGATTTTGATATAATTTAGCATGTGCCTTTCTTTTCTAAGTAGCTTGGATAAGTTCGTTAGCCAGGAAAATCGATTCAGGTTTTCCGGGAAAATTTTGGGTTTTCTTTCAGAAAAAAATTTTAGCTCAAAAAGTAGAAAAACTATGGTAAACAAATTTGGTACGCAAGTTTATGATATTAAAAGGAAACTATATAATTTATATTGCTATGTTAAAAGAAAAAAAAGTTATAAAAAATATTTGGTGCCAGATCATTTCTATGAAAATTCACTACCATAACGCACTTGCTGCGTCCAGACTTTTTTACATCATTATATAAAAATATCAGCTCATTCGTGAGATCTATGATAGCGAAAATTTTTCCTACGAAATTTAAGGCATTCTTTTTTAAATGGAATCATGCATGTTTATTACTAAAATATTCAGGTTACTTCATTTTAGAATCAGTTCTTTCGGATTCATAATGGAGGTTGCTTTTAAAAAATATGCGAATATCGTGAAAGCTTCAATTCTAATTTTACCAAATTGATACAACAGTTTTCGAATGTACTACCTCTCTAGGTATTATAATGAACGGGACCTGATTAACTTGTTTGGACTTAAAACCCAAAGTGTGCTTCAAATTTGTAATTTTAAAACAGTATATACAATTTGGTGAAAACAAATTTATTGGTTATTGCCTCAGAAATGGCGACTTGCAGCGTCTAATTACATAAAGAAATAGGCAAATAAAAAGATTATTTGACTACCTGAACTAGGTACAAAGATGGTTTATTTTATTTGAATTTGATTACACTGGTTAAGAGCTTTTACCAACAATTTTTAAATAATCACTATTAGCTTGTTTTTTCGCCTGTCGCAGTACTCTTCGTTAAAGTCGGCAAAACAATATGTTGTTAGATATAAACTACCATAACGGTATTGATACTTTAAACCAGCAAAAACGGCAACAAAAAAAAAAGCACGTTACCCAATATTTCGTCTGCGTCGTAGAAAAGTAAAAGTTATACATGTCTACCCAGAAGGTAATGAAAGTAGAAACATTAAGATAACAAGAAATTTGGAATTTGTACAGATACTCCTTCAATGAGAGCAAAAGAAGACAAGAAATGTGGAATTTGTAAAGATACTCCTTCAGTAAGAGCAAAAGAAGTACGAACTAGGGCTACTTTCCTGAGTTAATGCCAGTAAAAATTTTGTTTCTAATTTGTTGCATATATATATGTACTCTTGTTTAAAGACATATTATTACAGAGGTATTTTTAAATGAATAAGAACGTGGGTTAAATACAAGCAATGCTGCCAGTTTTTATTGTTCCACATATGTAATAAAAGAAAATTGAAAACTTATGTTAACATCAAAACATGTATGGAGCAAGAGGTAAGAAAATTTAAACGTGTCTTGTTTTTAGTGAATTTTCTTAAAAAAATTCACTAATGAGGAGATCCCGACTTTTGAATTTTGAAAAAATTTCTTCAAATGAGCGCTAATTAGCCCCCACAGAAAACATATCCGGGGTCAGTTTCAATTTTTATATGTTTATATATATATATATATATATATATATATATATATATATATATATATATATATATATATATATATATATATATATATATATATGTATCACACCGATAACTCAAAAAATAATAGACCGATTTTGATTAAATTTGGTGAAAAAATTCCTTTTGCAAATGGCTTGGATAAGTTCGTTAGCCAGGAAAATCTGCCCAGGTTTTCCCGGAAAATTTTGTGTTTTCTTTCAAAAAAAAAATTATATCTCCGGAATTCACAAAGTAAGGGCAACCAAATTTGGTACACATATTTACATCGTTATAGGTAAGTTCCTCACCAAACTTTAGCTATGTAGGTCAAAAGACAAAAAAGTTATAGGCATTTAAAGAAAAATAAATTGGGGTTTTCCTCAAAACGTCAAAGTGGCGATTTAAAATGTCAAAATTGGCAACATTTAGGCAAATAACTTGAATCTAATACGCGCTATAGAAATAAAATGTCTCAAGAAGGATGTTTTACAAACCCTAAAGTCTTAGTTTCAATCGTCATTGTCCTTCATTTTACTAAAATATTTGCAGAAAATTCATTTCAAATAGACCCTCTCTCTGATGCTTGGCAGTAGCCTTAGCTATAGAGTGTATCGTTTAATGGTATATAATTTTTGTCGAATTTTCGTAAAAAATCAATAAAGCTCAATATATCCGTTATTATATAAGATATGAAAAAAATTTGTATATATTAATTATAGGGTGTCTTGAGCTACATCTTAAAATAATATTTCTACAATCACAGGGTGGCCCATAAGTCGTTGGTGATACAAATTTCCTTTTTTTTAAATCAAACACGCCTTAAGTTATTGCATTTTCCATCGAAATATAATGCATGTTTGTAAGAAAAGAAATTCTGGACGCAGTAAGTGCGTTACGGTAGCGAATTTTGATCAAATGTTTCATATTTGAATAGCTCAATTTGCTATTAACCTATAAGGTTGACCAAGAAACGTGTTTTTTCGGGAACACTTTAAGTTTACTTTTGGAAATTTTTGTACATTTTCACACAATAAAGTTATTTTGATGAAACATGGCACATTGTTTTTACTATATAGTTTATACTGGTAACCAAATCTGATGCCTGCTTTCTTAAAAAACACACATATTTGTTTTTAAAAACATTTTTATGAAAATTCACTACCATAACGCACTTGCTGCGTCCAGAATTTTTATACCTATTTAATTAAATTTAAAATGTGGATAATCGGCAGAATCATAGTTTTGTAAAATCAGATGAACAACTCAAAGTCTCGCATTGAGACTAGGTATTGTTGAATTTTATAATTTCAGCAGATTACGATTAAATCAAGCCATATTATCAAGTTTTGAACACTGTAAAGTTTCGATATCAGCTTTGATTTAATAACACCCTAATTCAATATCTGTAATTCTCGTCGGGCTTTTCCTAAAATCTGAACTTCCTGACATACTTACACCAGCTTAATGGAATCTCAGGTTAATAAATCCGTCGTAATCATACCAAAGCCCTACATTTCAACTTACGCGGTGTTATAATAAATTAGTAATGGATTTCTGAATTCTCTGACAATCTAATTACTTGAGAAATTATAAATTTCTTCTCTCTTCTCGAAATGTTACTAGGTCTAAGGCGACCACCATTTCTTTTGATTTGTGGATAAAAATCTAAATAACTTACGAGACGATATAGGTTCTTCTCTTTCCTCGAGATGTTACTAGGTCTAAAGCGACCACCATTTCTTTTGATTTGTCGGTAAACATCTAAATGACAAATTAGGAGACGATATAAAAAATTCGTGTTGGTTCTTAGTTTCTTCTCTTTTCTCGATGTTACTGGGTCTAAAGCGACCACCTTTTCTTTTGATTTGTCGGTAAAAATCTAAATTACAACTTACGGAACGATATAAAAAATTCGTGTCGGTTTTTAGTATTCTTTCAAATCCTAGCTTCTCAAAAATTATTTTTTAACGTGTTTTACTATTTTTTAGCTTGAAATAGCCAGTTATCTGACTTAATGGACCTTTTTTATTTCATGCAACCTACAATCTTTTAGTTTTATACCTACTACATTATAACATAGACTATGTCAAGCTTTCTCACATCTATAAGAAAAATCGGTGGCTCACTGATTTAAAGTAGTATGTTGTCACGACAGCTCCAAATAACACAAAATGTTATAAAATAGTGACTGTGTACAACCAACTGATAATTTTGTAAATTGTCAGCCCTGGCCCATTTCCTTCCTCATATGGGGACAATGTATGTAAGGCTAGATGTATTCTCACCACAATTAGAACCGCAGACCGGCTTCGCTCTAATTAGAGCTCGTGAGTACGGTAGGTATACTAATTGCAGCGAGAACACACCTATATATAAGTATAAACAATTATTTTGTCTTAAACATTTTTAAATACTTGCACGTCATTCAGACATCACAGATAATATTATTCCTTAAAACGTCATTAACGCATTGTAAGACGCAAATTATGTTTATAATAAATATATTTTGAAAACACAAACAGAAGATTGTGTTAGAAAATGAGACAAATTTTCTAATAACTAAAACATGAAGTAATATATAGGTATGTACTTACTTATAATGATTACGTATTTACTTAAACGTTACAGCTTAAAACGCAGAATAAAAATCTGGTAATTTCCCAAAGAGAATTTCAACTACCTGGGTATGAATCAGATGAACTGTACTTTCTTATTACATACCTTTGTAAAAAAAAACGTTAATGTGTTGTCTAAGTTACTTAAAGCAGTAACTGGTTACTTTAAAATTTCGCTTTCTTTGTAAGCAATAAGCAAAAAAAAGGAGCTGTTTCCAAAAAATCTAGACTTTATTTCCTTGCTTTAAAATTCTCCTAGACTCGAATATTTAAATGTGGTTAATTAACTGAAAGATTTTCTAGTTGGTGTTTCCAGGTATCATTCATTCCACAGCAATAAAAACGCGATCCCTAAGTAATCACTTTAACTAGAAATATGTTGGGTGTTTTATCACTTCTTGGAAGGATTCACGATACACTTAGTAATATCACAGGATAGATACTGTGGTAATACGACATGATATATTTTGCACTAAGTGAGACTTGCAAAGTGAGACTGGCATTAGCACTGTTAAGTACACTTTGGAAAACCCAATTCACCAAAAAATACACTTCTAAGGATCGTTTTGCCGCCAACTTCATTAGAAAATAAATCAAAATGTTCTTTGCACAGCATCGCAAACTAAACCACACAGAATAATTTTACTTTTAAACCATGCCTAAAGAAAAGAATATTCGCTAAATTCAAAACAAAAGCAAGCACTAATATAATATATAATATAAACTGTATATATCTATTATAATTATTATGTATTCTGAAATCCAAGTAAAAGTAAATAAGTTATCAATCATCGTCCTGTGAAAGGGATTTATCAAACTATGAATATTAATATTATGAATTAAATTAATAATTTATGAGATAGCCCTGTTCAGCTTAACAAAAAATAAACACAACTTAGGACTAATTATTTAAGAAAATCCAGTAGCTTTTCCTTTAATTAAGATTGTAAATATTTACTCGCGAGATTATAAAAACAAAGGAGAAAAACTTGAATTTCTAAGATTCTTTGACTTAACCGACAATAACTTTTCGTACACATAAATAAAATAAGTAGAAACAGAATGGTAAAACATGAAAATCTTACCTTACATCTAAAGATAGTCTGATTAGTGCATATTCAGAATATACACAATGCATACATAGATCCAGCATCCAGTGGAAGACGAGCTTTAACATGAAAACGACAACCCCTTCTGATTCCTCTGGTCAACAATACCATCGAACCATTAATTAGAAACTCTCTTTTGACTCATTCCACATATCACTAGGGTTCATGTTATCCTCTGAGAAGAATCAAAACACTTCCGATTATTCTTTTAGAACAACAACTTCTACTCCATTTTGAAACCGACAATAAAGAATTTATGAAATGATGATTTCCAGTATATTATTTGATTTCCATTGCACTTATGTATTAACTTCACTTTGTTTTAACTTTGTCTACTGTCGGAAATGTAACATTTATCGAAATTTACTTAGGGAGTGTCTGAACACCAAGAAATATTCGATTCGATTCCCAAATTACATCGATGGAGCTGTATAATGTAAATTTGCTGTCGACTGTCTAGTGTCCCTACATTCTATACAAACCACTTTAGCTCTTTAGTTGACTCAAGTTTCATCAGGTGGTGCCACTGTACTAGACAGATGAAAACGTTGTTACTAGCGGTAACTACAAAGTGGTGGCGCTACAATTGAAGACTCAAAAATTCACACGGCCATGAACTGTTACTCAGAGGGCATTCTGTTTCCGGCTTGCGTCAGCATTTCTTAGGGACATTTATTTTTTTAAACTGACATTTTAACGTCAAAATACAGGATATCAAATATCAACATTGTCATTACAACTGTACACAAAGTAGTGCCGCACCCGATGTTTTCATTAAAATGGAATCGAATTTTAAATAATTTTATGCATTTCTTAAGTTAACAAATCACACTTACAATCAATTATGTTATGGTAACATTTGCACTGGACTTTTGATTTATCTAATTTCATATCTACAATGATATTATTTTAGGTGCACCTAAAGTGTTTAAAGTGATTATAATTAAATATTATAATATTAAGTATTCAGTATGTCTGGGCCAGACAGAGTATCACTAAATGATGCTTTATCAAATGTGGATGTATTAGATGAATTGCCTTTACCAGATGAACAACCCTGTATTGAAGCGCAACCATGTTCTGTTATATACCAAGCAAATTTTGATACAAATTTTGAAGATCGAAATGGCTTTGTCACTGGTATTGCTAAATATATTGAAGAAGCCACTGTACATGCTAGTTTGGTATGTAAAAACTATAGTAACTTAAAATGGATAACCACAATTTATAGGTTCTAGTTGTCTTATTTTATTATGAGGAAATTGTTTTTAATAAACACTTCCTTTTATCATTCTGATTGTTTTGTAGTGTTGACATGGTGAAGGGTTTTTACATTTTATATATAGTAAAATAATAAAACGTAAAAGCTATGCATATGTTATCCCTCACATAATTAATTTTATTTTACAACTTCGGCAATCTTACAGAATGAATTACTGGAAGAAGGACAGGAACATGCTGTCATGTTATATACTTGGCGTTGTTGTTCCCGTGCTATTCCTCAACCAAAATCAAATGAACAACCTAACAGGGTTGAAATTTATGAGAAAACAGTTGAAGTACTAGCACCCGAGGTCAATAAATTATTAAATTTCATGTATTTCCAAGTAAGTCTGCTTTATAATTGATAATCAAGATGATTATAATATTCAATTTTTAGAGAAAAGCGATCGATAGATTTTCACAAGAGGTTAAAAGACTTTGCCATGCAGAGAAGAGGAAGGATTTTGTTTCAGAGGCTTATTTGCTTACATTAGGAAAATTTATAAACATGTTTGCAGTCTTAGATGAATTAAAAAATATGAAATCAAGTGTGAAAAATGATTACTCAACTTATAGAAGGTTAGTATAATTAAGTGTGAGTTATTGTTTTACAGTAATTTTAATAATTGTTTCAATTAGCTTATAATCTGATCAAACTACACATTTAACCAGAAAATTATCTGTATCTATTTTTAAGTAAATTTGTACTGATTACTAGGCCTAAAATCAGCAGTTTTCAATTTAATAATTAAATTCCATCTTTTAAAGGTATCTGCCAACTATATGTGATTACTTTTCCTAACTTGCTACAATGATAGGATTCTTGGTAACGGTTGACTTTACCGCAACTACATTTCGACTTGATTATAATAGAATATGGCCTAAAAACAGTTGTACATACCTTAATAAAGTTAAACAATGTGGTATCATTCGTTTTTAATAACCTTTCAGTGATAAAAGCAATTAAAACGTTTAGATTTACAATAAAAACGTATATTTTTGTACCAGAGGTTATGACTGCTGTTTTGTTGACATATTTCATGCAGATAGGCGTTGTTATCAGTTTCGAATCTATTTCCTTATTACAGGGTAGTATTTGTCTTCTTTTTTCTTTAGGGAAATTTTATGTGGTAACTATGGCACAATGACTTATAAAACTTAAAACGGTTTCAGCTTTTATTTTGACAAGGTGGTCTCTTGTCAGGTCCAGAAAGTCAGGTCGACAGGAGTGTGTGTAAAAAGCATTTAAGATCTTTTGTTGCATACAAGCGGCAAAACACTCTTGGAATTTAATATTAAATGTGGCAACACTGTTGAAAAGTGACAGTTCGAAACTTAAAAATAGTGCATTTTTCATAACTTTAATTATCATTTATTCTGCTATTTATGGTTTACCCGTAAATTTTTTTGCTGATTATTTATCTACGTTACGCACTCTTTCTTGTGGTGTGCGCCGTTTTGCTTGATTCCAGTTGCGGTAAAGTCGACTGTCACCCACATTTAACCAGAAAATTCTCTGTATCTATTTTTAAGTAAATTTGTACTGTTTAGTAAGCCTAAAATCAGCAGTTTCCAATTTATTTATTAAATTCCATCTTTTAAAGATATCTGAGAACTTTACATATTTTCCTCACTTGATACAATGATAGGATTCTCACCAGTCTCAGGAGATCAGTGTTTATGTGGTCACTAGGACAGTTTTATCATATTGCAGTTTTCATTTTCCTATTTCCCTTATATGGCCTCTTCATTTGATTTTATTTAGGATATCTATGCTAATGTATGCATTTCTGCTGTTTGGGCCTATAAATTTCACAGTTCTCACACACGTGTTGGGACATAATGTATATGGCACTGTTATTTCTGTAATGTTGTGCCTATAGATTATTTTTATTAAAACTTGAGAAATGACAGTTTATATTATATATAAAATTATAAGTTTGACAACAGCACAGGTGTTTGTTTCTTATCCGGCTAGGTTCAAATGGCATAATTGCCATAAGTCAGAGCATATTTTCACAAGGCAGAGTTCACGAATACAAATATGTCTAAATAAAAATGTATTTTGATAACAATGAAAATATAACAATTTGATGTAAGGCTTGTTCACTTTTTAAGAGGCCATAAATATATAAGTACCTTAAAATTTATTGTTGTATTTTATTATTTTCAGGGCTGCACAGTTTTTAAAAGTTATGTCTGACTCTCAAGCATTACAAGAGTCTCAGAATTTATCAATGTTTTTAGCAACACAAAACAAAATTCGGGATACTGTAAAAGAAAATTTAGAAAAAATTCCAGGATATGAAGAGCTTTTATCTGATGTTGTGACAATATGTGTACAAATGTTTGAAACAAAAATGTATCTAACACCCAGTGAAAAACATATGTTAGTGAAAGTTATGGGTTTTGGCTTATTTCTAATGGACAGTGAATTATGCAATATTAATAAGTTGGATCAAAAGAAGAAAATCAGGTTGGATCGAATAGATAGAATATTCAAAGTAAGTACATACTAGTAAATTATCAAGCTTTTGTAGTCATAATTTCACATACTTTTTAGCTGTACTTTTTAGGTATAATTTATTACACATGCTTCCTGCCAAAGTACAGAAAAATATCATCACATTCATTTTTTCAACTCGGCTTGACGAAATTATAGCACAAAAGATTTTTTTTTAAATTCTTTTTTTATTTCAACTTAGGCTTACAGCCTAAATACTATCGTACCGTGGGTGTCGACAAGGAGGAAAGAGGCAACTTGTTAATTCTGGACTTGAAGGTTTGGAGGTTCGGGGGAGAAGGAAAAACATGTGCCGGCAAGGAATTCCACAACTTGGAAGTCCTCGGGACAAAAGAGCGGGCATAACAAGATGTTCTATGTTTGGTGATCTGGACAGTAAAAGGGTGCATTCGCTCTGTTCCCCTGGTAGATCTGTTGGGGGCAGCAGGTGGAGGAACTATGGAAGAAAGCTCCTCTGAGCAGTGCCCGTGCAGATATCTATAAAAAAGAGAAGGTCACCAACGGCACGTCGGTGGGCAAGGGATGGCAGCCTTTGGGCGAGGGTAGGGTCATTGATGAGACGTATAGCTCTCTTCTGAATGGAGTCCAGGTTTGCGAGTGTAGAAGCGGCAGCAGCGCCCCAGATGTGGGAGCAGTATTCGAGGTTTGGTCTTATTTGTGAAGTATATAAGGTATAGAGATTAGCTGGTGAAAAGTAACTGTGAACTGGGTTAGATGTGCTAGAGAGGAGGTCATTGTTGTGGAGAAGAAACAAAGTAGGGGCTAAAGCTGAACCTTGAGGAACTCCTGCATTAATTGGATACAGTTTAGAGGAATGGCCATCCACAACAACAGTAATGCTCCGGTTGGAGAGGAAATTTGCTGTCCAGGTATAGAGTTTTGGTGGTAGGCCATAGGCCGGAAGTTTATTAAGCAGCGCTGCGTGCCAGACCTGGTCAAATGCTTTGGATATGTCTTGAATTTTTCTGAAAACAAAATTGTATCTCAAAAAATAGCAAAATCATTTTGATGCAATTTGGTTGTTATGTTGCCCTCGTAAATACCTTGCTACATACGACAACTCCACTTCCTAGGTTTATAGAAAATTGAGTTATGCAAATTTGAAGCATTTAATGAAAATTCGCGACCCGAAATATATTTTTTTAATCAGATGTTCTACATCCAGTCCAATGTGATATTTTCATTCTTTTCATTTTATTGTATTTTGTTTGTTCAATGCCCACTATATTCATTACTATGGCCAATAACGAAATAATTTTACATCAATAACCTAGAAGTTTTCCCAACCCCCGCCTTTTGTATGAAGAATGCAGACTTTTATGTGTGAATCATTGCATGGTACACAGGACTGACATCTTAATGCCTCCTCAAAGGGTAAGAAATCTGGGCATTCACCTTGCTTAAAAGTAATGTTACTGCATCAATTTCATTATCAGATAAATGTCCTGTAAACTACCACAAATTAAATTCTCTATAGAAGCTAGAGAAGCACAGGCTTCCCTGCAAAATGAAAAAGTACCCAATATTTTTTATTTTAGAACCGTTTTGCATACCTTGCCTATGATTTATTCAATTTTCAGGCACTGCCCACAAGTGGCAGTATAGCACTATGTGTTAACTGGAACCTGCGATGAACACTAATAAGTACACTTGGAGAGATCTTCCTCTGAAGATGTTGACTTTGTCAACGAAACGATCGTAAGGTCTCTGAAATAAGTGTTGTGGTGATTTGGGTTTCTCCAAGTGTACTTATTGGCAGTATACCGCCGACCATCGAGCTCACCAGACGACACTACCGAAACAGCGTTAAAAATCATAATACTATCTAATAAAAAAGATGACGAAAGAAAAATTGTAACAAAAAAATCGGGAAATTATGAATCAATTTGGATCAAAAGGATCTTAAAGCCTCGCAATTATAAGCTTCCAAATGCCCATAACCCCATTACAACTGAACATATCTATGATCAGCTATGGGATCAGAGGCAAACACACATATATAAAGTCAGGTGTCAAACACATAACACTTCTCCTTGCATTAGGGGTGAAAAACCTTCATAAAAAGTCACGTCAGGTCAGGTTAGGACTGATAGCATGTTTAGATTAAAATCTTCCCCGCTTAAATGTAATTTTTAATCCAGTTTGTGTTGTGCAGAGTTCGGAATCCATTTATTAGAGTAATTATAGTGCAAACATTATATGTACTGGATACTTATTATATAAATGTACTCATGCCCGAATGAAGTTTCAAAATAATATAACTTTATTTTCAACTTGTAAAGAACATAATAACAATAATATAACACTATGTAAAAACTGGAACCTGTGATGAGCACTAATAAGTACACTTGGAGAACATTGAACAAACAAAATACAATAAAATGAAGAGAATGAAAATATCACATTGGACTGGATGTAGAAGATCTGATGAAAAAAATATATTTCAGGACGCAGCAAGCACATTATGGTCGCGAATTTTCATTAAATGCTTCAAATTTGCATAACTCAATTTTATATAAACCTAGGAAGTTGAGTTGTAGTATGTAGCAAGGTATTTACGAGGGCAACATAACAACCAAATTGCATCAAAATGATTTTGCTATTTTTTGAGACACAATTTTGTTTTCAGAAAAATTCAAGACATATCCAAAGCATTCGACCAGGTCTGGCACGCAGCACTGCTTAATAAACTTCCGACCTATGGCCTACCACCAAAACTCTATACCTGGATAGCAAATTTCCTCTCCAACCGGAGCATTACTGTTGTTGTGGGTGGCCATTCCTCTAAACTGTATCTAATATAACAATAATAAAGTGAAATATTACAATGCTTTAATTTATAGCAAACAAGTTTTGTTACCACAAGCACGGTAATTACAATACTTAGAACACTATGGAAATATACAAAAACTATTCGTATAAAAAAGTAAATGTAAAAGTCCTTCAAAATACTCCGATATGTGTAAATAATTTTTTAACGCCTGTTCAATCACAGACGCCAGGGCGCAGTTTTACCTCACTGCCCTAGAAATTTTACCAAAGCCCTGCCTTTCTGTAAGGAGGGTAGCGATCTTTAAAGTGCCCAACATCACATGGTACATGGGACTGATGGCTTCATATCCCCTCCGAAGAATGGAATGTGCAGACGTCCAACTTGCTCAAACACAATAGTCTAAGAGTCGAAGGTGAAAATTATCTGAATTTACAAAAGCTGATTTTTTTATAGTTAATTAAGTACGCTGTGCACGTACACATATTCTGGTCAGTCAAGTGAATCTTAGAATAGGTGCCACAGGTGCGCCAACAAAGATGTCGTTTTTACCGAGGTAATAAAATGAATTTACAAAAGCTGATAATTGTTATACAGATTCTATATTGTATAACAATAAAAGTTGTGTCAGTCAGTCAGTCAGCTGCATACGGGAACAGAGCTGGTGAGTCAGTTCGAAAAAATCAGCTTTTGTAAATTCAGAGAATTTTTTCACCTCTGGCTCTCCGTCTACAATGTGACAACCTCGGTTGATGTTAATTTTTGCAGTAGTACACAGAGTACTGAAAAAGTGAAATTATCCCTGTCTGGTAGTCAAATCCAGGACCCTTGGGTTCAGAGGGACACATTCTAGCCACTGAACCACCGAGGCTGCGAATGTGTAACTTAAAATAGTTCATATTTAATTACATGATATTAATTGTATATTAAAGCTGTAATAATTTGACGATAGTAATTAAATTGTCATGTTATATCATTTAATTTTCCCACAACGTTGTGAATATTTGACTTGTAATGGTTTGCGTGATATTTATATTTTAGAATCTAGAGGTTGTACCGTTATTTGGTGACATGCAAATAGCTCCTTTTAACTACATTAAAAGAAGCAAACATTTTGATCCTAGCAAATGGCCTTTATCTAGTAGCAGTGCACAATCACCCCAGGCTGATCTAATGGTACATTTACCTCAAATTAGAGAAGACCATGTCAAATACATAAGTGAACTTGCAAGGTATAGTAATGAAGTTACCACCACTTACAAGGAAAGTGGCACTGATGCTGAAAATAAGGAAACTGCTGAGTTGGCGCTCAGAGGGTTACAGTTGTTGTCAGAGTGGACAAGCGTAGTTACAGAACTTTATTCCTGGAAACTTCTGCATCCCACTGATCATCATCAAAACAAAGAATGTCCCCCAGAGGCCGAGGAATATGAAAGGGTGAGACTATTTTTAATTTATTTGTATGTTTATCTATTTAAAAAAAATTCGATTCTAGGCAACCAGGTATAATTACACAGATGAAGAAAAATTTGCCTTGATAGAAGTTATAGCAATGATCAAAGGATTACAGGTTTTAATGGCAAGAATGGAAACTGTATTCGCTGATGCAATAAGGCGCAATATCTATGCTGAACTACAAGATTTCGTACAAATTAGTCTTAGGGAACCTCTTAGAAAAGCAATAAAAAACAAAAGGGATCTAATTAGAAGGTATTCTGTCTATTGTATTTTTGTAATATTTGCATATCAAAATAGAAAACCTGATATTTAAAAGTTTTTTTGAATAATTTCTCAAATCTGAACAGATTCTTTGACTTATTTTTTCATTGTACCTTAAACAATCTAACACGATTTCTTTGTATATAATATGATTACTAACTGTGTACAAAGTTCGTGTGCAAAGTATCTAATAATATGTGTAAATATTTCTGCAATGACAGAAATTTTATCCCCATTAACAGATTGACGATGGCACGAGCCCATCTGGGCTCGTATTGGTTATGATTAATACACATTACCCAGCTTACAGATCTTTCTCTTGTCTTAAGATGTTTATAATATCACCATCCTGTTATCTTACTCTTAACTTACAACACATATCACAATCCTTAATAGTATCACAAGGTTAATAGTGGCTACAGGAGACATTTTAGGAGAATATAGTGATATACAAGATTACATATAGGACATTTTTACGCCCTACCATACGGAAGCCAAATGTATTACTTCAATATGGTATGGGATTTCCCTGGTATATATACATTAAGTATTTTATGCTTACGAAGGTATGACATTTAATCATTAGGCGGCCCAATTTGACATAAAAATGGAGAGCAGATGCAATAAAGTTGCCAAAAAGGTGCAAACTATTATTTTAGAGAACGATCCACAAAAATAATGTTTTTGATAGTGGTGCTTTCACAACAGCTCCAGAGCCAGGGCCCAAAAAAAGGATAAAATGCCGAGAATATTATAAAAACTTTGAGAAACTATGACTAGCCATAACACCTGTAGGGGTTAGGTTAAGTTCCATGATGAGTGCGTCATTTCAGTCCTTCCATTGCGACCTTAAGTCTATTGTGGCTCTCCCATCAAATCCGGCTCTCTCTGGGCTTTTTCGCCTGCTGTCGAGGCATTCTGCTATCTAAGCAAAGTCGCTTGCCCATTTTGAATGTCACAGTGGTGGTTTCAAGCTCTAGGGGTTATTCCACCTGTAAAGATCTCAGCCTCTCTGAGTTTGTCTAGTCCCGACATCCGTCAGTGTTTGACTCAAGGTGATATCAGATGGAATTTCGCTCCCGAGCAAAATCCAAGCTGTCACTTGCCCATTTTGAAGCTCACAGCGGAGGTCTTAACTTCTAGGGGTTATTTCACCTCTCTAGAGATGTCAGTCTCTATCTGACTTCGGCTGCACCAGACATCCAAGCACAGCCGCTTGCCCGTTTCGAAGCTCACAGTGGAGGTCTGAATTTCTAGGGGTTAATTCACCACTCTAGAGATCTCAGCCTTCCCCTGACTTCTTCACGAATCGACATCCGCCAGTGTTTGACTCAAGGTGGTATCACATTGAACTCCGCTCTTGACTCCTGTTAGTCGCTTCTTATGACTGACAGATGATACCTTGGACCTATTATTTTTATTTAGTCCCTGGACCCCCATAGAGAACATCTGTAAGGGTACACCTGGAATGTGTTTGCCAAGTTTCAATATGTATTATAAGTGATTAAAACAAATCAATATAAAGCAGTATTTTTACTATATTTTATCGTCCACTAATTTGTAGTTCCCAAAAATAAAATTTGAGATAGGTCAGAATACGTTGTGAAATTTTATTTATTTAATGAAATAATTAAAGTAGTTGATATGTTTGTATTACAATTTTATTGAAATTTCACAAAATATTCTCAATATATTTTTGTTCGTGCTCAGTTTGAGCATCACATAACATATTTTTTTCATGTTTCAAATTTGCCGCCAATATGAACGCTATGAGCAATTCCAGGTCCTTCCTGGCTCGATCTTAAGCTTATATGCATTTAGTTTGAAGGCTACTTTATGCAATATAAATGAAACCTCCTTACTTCTTTCGTATATGTCATTTGTAACTAGTTTACGGTATATGCTATTTATGGTCTGTGCTGTATGGACGTGAACTACACGGAAATCGCTTTGATCATCAACATGTTAACATAATTTCCTCGGGCAGCTAAAGCTGTCTTCCAGCACCTCTACTGGTCAAAGCAATGGTAACATTCACATGTATAGATAGCCTCTGCAGCTTTTGCTTCGCACATCTT
The DNA here is from genome assembly GCA_964006375.1 of Tillus elongatus. Lineage (NCBI taxonomy): Eukaryota > Metazoa > Arthropoda > Insecta > Coleoptera > Cleridae > Tillus > Tillus elongatus. Next base: position 105,733,119 of record OZ023269.1, on the reverse strand, counting down.
CCAAAGGAAATTTCAGTTATGGGAGCATCAAAAAGCCGTGTGAGGTCTGTACTGGCATGAGGAGCACATATAATTCCATGTTTGGCTATAAAACTGAATAAGTTGAATAACGTAGGTGAATTTGTTAATAGTAATAAACTGGCCACTTACTGCTTTTCCATATACAGAGCCCTTTTCATCTCATTGAATTCTCCAAGCTTCTTATAAACACCAAGAGTAATACATTATTCACTGTCTGATCTGTAATATGTTATATTATTATAATTAATATATTATAATTAATTAATTATTATAATTAATATATTATTATATAAATATAATATACTACCAATGTTTTTTGGGTTATATAGGCTTCTCTACTAAGCTAGCTGATTTAGTGCAGCTACAGAATTTGAGAGATATAATCAGTAAAATATATTATTACACTTTTTCAGCTCAGTTTCTTCTCTAATTTTGACCAAAGCTGCTGTGTATATCTCTAAAAATGTTCACGTAATATAATATGTAATTTAGAACCCTTTTATGGAAAATAAATACGTTTATATATATATATATATATATATATATATATATATATATATATATATATATATATATATATATATATATATATATATATAAATAAATAAATAAATACGTTTATATATATATATATATATATATATATATATATATATATATATATATATATATATATATATATATATATATATATATATATATATATATATATATATATATATATATATATATATATATATATGGTGGCGCATTGAAAACGAAACAGACCGATTTGCATCCAGAGAATTATTTTTTAAAAAACGCTGAAACACGTCAATTTTAATATTGAGGGGGACATGTTTTGACATAAAACTCAACTTTGTCACATCAACCCCTTAAGGGTGGTAATAACGACCCTTATATTTTAAATATGGAACATGGGTCGGGTGTTACACCATTTGAAAGCTCTTTCTTTTCTGAATTCAGCACACTATTTTTTTTGGAATATTTATCAACTCGTTTAAAAATTATTCATAGTGGGAGTTGCAAAAACGTATTTCATTTATTGTGATAATAAATGCACTAATTAGTCAATTTTTCGTGAAAAAAACTAAAAAACAAAACCAAACATTCGAAAATGTTTATTCAGTTAAGTAAGTGTTCAAATTGTTGACCAGCAACTTCCATACAAAAGTACAAATTTTGTTCAAAACGAGCTCTGACATTCTGGAGCATTTGTGGAGTTATTAGACGGCATTCTTCAACCATGCGTCGTCGTAATTCTTCCAGAGACTCCGGTTCTGTTGCGTAAATTCTACTCTTTAAGTGGCCCTATAGAAAGAAGTCTAAAGGAGCTAAATCCGCTGATCTACGGGGCCACTCAATAGCATCTCTATGCCCAATCCATTGTCCTGGAAACTCTCTGTTCAAAAACTCCCTAACACGTTGTGAAAAATGCGGAGGAGCTCCATCTTGTTGAAACACTAATTGATATCTTGATAGCGATCATCATTTTCAACAATGTCAATTAGTAGAGGGTAAACGATATCTTCTAGTAACTCGAAATACGTTTCGCCACTCAAATTGCCATCAAGAAAAATTGGTCCAATTAAACGGTCTCCAAAAATGCCAGTCCAAAAATTCAGTTTCTGTAGAGTTTGAATGTGGACTTCATGAAAATTTCTTGGATTAATATCTGCCCAATAACGACAATTATGACGATTGACTGTAGAGTTTAATAAAAACGCACACTCATCTGAAAAACAGATATTGAACAGAAAGTTCCCGTTATCAGCTATTCGTGCAGTCATAACTTCACAAAACTCCAGCCGCCGATCAAAATCATCTTCATTCAGTTGTTGTACAAGATGAATTTGATACAGGTGAAATTTATGATGCTTCAATATTCGCTGAATAGTTCTTCTTTTGATTTTGGAAACAGTGGCCAATTTTCTCGTGCTCAAAGTTGGGTCTGCAGCAATTTGTCCTAAAACTTCAATCTCAGTAGTCTCATTTCTCAGGATCCCGTTTTTTGTTGGCTACTGAACCACTTTGTCGAAACTTTGCAACTAACTCCAAAATGTATTTTCTGTTAACATGTCTGTTCGGATGTCGTTCATTAAACAAATTTGCGGTACGGTTGGCACAGTCATCGTTTTTGAAAAAAAGAGTAATTATTTCAACTCTTTCTTCTACAGAATACACCAATGTGAAATTAATTTTCGGTTGTACTATCAAGTGTCAAACCGACCGATAAACTGAAATAAAAAACCGCATTTCTCTCATTCCTATAAGAAATGTTCTGATAGTCAATTTTTTGTTTACAAACCAATAAAACATTCACTATCAGCACATTTCTTATCGGAATGAGTGAAATGCATTTTTGCATCTTCAACTGTGACTAATTTTTAAACGAGTTGATAAAACTTCCATAAAAATTAGTGTGTTGAATTCAGAAAAGAAAGAGCTTTCAAATGATGTAACACTTGACCCATGTTCCCTATTGAAAATATAAGGGTTGTTATCACCACCCTTAAGGGGTTGATGTGACAAAGTTGAGTTTTATGTCAAAACATGTCCCCTTCAATATTAAAATTGACGTGTTTCAGCGTTTCTTAAAAAAAATTATCTGGTTGCAAATCGGCCTGTTTTCGTTTTCAATGCGCCACCCTATATATATATATATATATATATATATATATATATATATATATATATATATATATATATATATATATATATATATATATATTTGTGTGCAACGCGCGCGGGTGTGTGTGTAACGCCAATAACTCAAGAAATAATAGTCCAATTTTGATGAAATTTGTCAGGTATCGTTCTTTTGTAAGTGGCTTGGATAACTTCGTTAGCCAGGGATATCGAAGCAGGTTTTCCGGGAAAATATTGGGTTTTCTTTCGGAAACATTTTTTTTCTCCGAAAATAACAAGCTATGGGAATCAAATTTGCTACGTAGGTTAGTGTTATAGAAAGTAATTTTACCTTCAAAACTACCCGAATGTTATATTTACATTGACTTAAATAAAAAGCCTTTTAATGCAAGTCAATGTAATTATATCACACTCAAATGTTTTCTCGTTTAAAACTAATACCAGAATGTTATTTTCTATTGTTTCACATGTAGAAATGTCTGACCAAAATTGTATTATTGTCCATATTGAAAATTTTGTATTGTGAAATAAAATTTTAACATTTATAGCAACTAATTTTTGTAGCATTATAATGTCAGTACGTGAAACTTGTGCTGATTGGCAAAAAGGAGTAGAACCCGTCCAAGATCCTGCTCTCAAGGGTAAAAAGGACCCAGATACAGGTTTCCCCATAAAAGTTTTAAGAAGGAATGTTGGTAAGTTTTATTGTGTGGATAGCATGCGCACGCACACACGAACACGCACACACACTATTAAATGTCTATCTTTTTAGGACCATCATCCACACAACTGTATATGGTACGCACCATGTTAGAATCTTTAATAGCAGACAAATCTGGTGGTAAAAGAACTTTAAGGAAAGACATTGATGGACAATACTTAGTTGTAATTGATCAGTTTCACAAAACATCCTTTTATTGGAATTTTTTGCTAAGTTTTAGCGGTAAGTTCCTAATAAAATAATAATAATATAAAAATAACTTTTGAGTTTATGCTAAAAATTATATTTCTTTGTTATGTATTAGGTTCTTTTTGGTTAAACATATTAATTGTATTACAGAATCTCTTCAAAACTGTTGTGATTTATCACAATTATGGTATAGGGAATTTTATTTAGAAATGACCATGGGGAGGAGAATAAATGTAAGTTTATTTATTTATACATTTATTTTTTAATACTTATATTATGTTTCCTTTTTATTATAGAAATGCACTGTAAGACACCAGCACAATGAGGAATGTAATGACTTAATAACCATGGAAAAACGTATTCAATTCCCAATTGATATGTCAATGCCTTGGATCCTTACGGATCATATACTAAAGACAAAAGAACCGTCTATGATGGAGTAACTATGTCTTTTTTATTATTTATTATTTATTTGTTATGTTTATTACAGTCAAGTTATGGAAGAGATATTTTATTATGTAACATAGTGCCATCTTAATAAACCTTTAAAAAATTAATTTGCTATGAAAACTAGGTCTTCACAGCTTCTATCTATTCGCTGGATGAAAATTTAAGTCATCTGAAACTTTCAAGTAATTTAAAGCCTCAATTACATTATTTTTAATACAGCTCATGATTTGTTTGCAGAGGCATTGTCTGGCAAAAACATATCATATAGATTGCTTTCCTCACCTTTTTCTCTAATTTTATTTTCTTTAGAGTGGTCAGTAATGTTAAATAATAGTTCTCAGATATTTCTACCCTTATCGAGAAAATCAATCCTGATTACTCCATGGCTATTCCAAAAAACTGAACCAAGTACTTTTTTAACACAATTTTTGGACACTGAACTTCTTAGGCATTCGGGAACCAGAATATTTCCATTCCCCCGATTACTGCTTTGCCGTAGAAATACATGGTAAAAATATGGTGTAAGAAGTCATGTCCAACCTGGACAATGGACACACATTAAGCATGACGCTTTTACGTTTGCTTGTTTCTGACTATTTAGTTGAAAGATTTCTTATCACATTATTGGTTAATTCTTGAGGTATCGCTGCCCATATTGCTGAAATTCATTGGACAATTGCTCTAAAATTTGGAAAGGCTGCCGGAGTCGGTTTAAATGCCTAGACATTTCAGCTCAAGTGTAAGTGCAATTCAGGTCAGGTGGACAAGGAGGCTAATCCATTCTTGTAATCCAATAATGTTCTATTTAATCATTCACAAGGTAGACCTAACACAAGGAGAACCATTTATGAATGGGCAAGAGGCAACACACTGGAATGGTGGAAAACCTCCCCAGTTTATACTTTATAAAATATCCTTCGCCTAAATTAACAAAAGACATACTAGGAAGGAGCATAAATGCCATTTGAATAACGATAGGTCTATTAACAGGATATTGCCAACTCAATAAGCACATGAGACAAATGAGCAGCAAACGAAGTTACTGTGCAAATTCTGGCAGGAAGACAAAACCTCACACCATGGATTGTACAAGCGTTAAGTCCGAAAGCGGTTGAGGTTTTAGTCACTTGGGAAGGAATCCTAAGGCTGAAAGCCACACAAACGAAGCCCTATCAAGGCTATGGAACTTGATAAAGGAAATAAGGCTAGACACCTTAGTCTAACCTAATCCTATTTTCATGACAGAGCTATGCGCTATTTTTTATTTTATATATTTTTTATTTAATTATAATTTGGATACATTGACTGTTTTATCATGTACCACTACACTAAGTAAAGATTTGACCCTGTGAGGAGCACTGATAAGTAAACTTTTGGAGAACCCAGTTCACCACAACACATTTTTATCATTTCACTTACAAAATTAGCATCATCAGAGGATGAATAATCTGCTTAAGGATGTGTTGTGGAAAATTGGATCTTCCAAAGTGTAGTTATCATGACTCATGAATTTTAATGAATAATAACATGCAGTATCAGTACCTGATTAGCCAATAGTGGTTCTAAGAGCACCACAAGCTTAGTGGGCACCACAAAAATTTTGGAATTAAAAAAGGAAATAACAAAATTAGGGCAACCAAATTTGGTACGCTGGTTTATGTCCTAGAAAGTAAACTATTTACCAAAATTCAGAACTGTAAGTTCAAAAGCGTACAAGTTATAGGCATTTAAAGAAAAAAAGACGTTTTCCTCTTAAAATGTCAAATTCACCACTTGAAACGTCAAAATTTAGGCAAAGAACCTAAAACAAATACAGGTTATCTAAAGAAAATGCCACAAGAAGAGTGTTTTACAAATCCTTAAGTTTTAGCTTCAACCGCCATTGTACATTTTACTCAAATATTTCCAGAAAATTTATTTGAAATGATCCTTTCTCTGATGCTTTGGCAGTAGTTTTAGTTATAGAGTGTATCGTTTAATGGCCTATAATTTTTAGTGGATTTCCAGAAAAAAATCGCTCCTTTAAATTTTGAAAAGATTTCTCCAAATGAGCGTGAAATAGGGGACCTAGAACTCATATCCGGGGTTAGTTTCGGTTTTTATCTGTTTTCATATATACAGGGTGACACATTTCTACAGTAAAGCTCAATATATCCGTTATTATACAAGATACGAGAAAAAATTGTATACGTTAATTATAGGGTGTCTTGAGCTGCATCTTATGAAATTATTTTTACTATCACAGGGTCCCATAAGTCGTTGGTAATACAATTTTTTTTAATCGAACACGCCTTATGTTATTGCATTTTTGCATTTTTCTTCGAAATATAATGCATGTTTGCAATAAACGAAATTCGGGTGGCAGCAAGTGCGTTATGGTAGCTAACTTGCACTAAATACTTCAAATTTCAATAGCTCAATCTGCTATTTACCTAGTTCGTTGTCCAGGAAACCAGTTTTTCTCAGGAATATTTTAAGTTTATTGTGACAAATTTTTGTAAATTTTTAAACAATAAAGTTATTTTGATGAAATATGGTACATTGTTTATACTATATAGGTTATGCTGGTAACCAAATTTGATGCTTGCTTTATTTAAAAAAAGCCATATTTGCTATTAAAAACACTTTCATGCAAATTCACTACCATAACGCACTTGCTGCGTCCAGAGTTTTAACATGGCTACAAACAGTTGATTCACAGTTGAAATACATTCAAGGTCTTAACCAAACAATTTGTTCGATTCAGATGGGTTAGCATGAAGGACCAGAGGAACTGTTCTTTGTAGGTACAGATTTGTAATAACTACACGTGGTAAAACAATAATAATTTAATATAAGTTACAAGTTAAAATACAGGGAAATGAATGTTGTGACCCAATAACAATACAACAAAAAGGTGACTTACAATGGGAGACTGAGATGGGTAGGCTAATAGCTGCTGGCGTCGTCCTCAGGGGGTGGCCACGGTGATGTACTTGTCTAATTAGCAATGCGGATTCACAAGCACGTGGTGCTCTTCCTGCCACTTCGTCGCTCGCTGCACGAGGGGTTCCTGCACGCAAGGCGCACGTACTGACTTCGGGCCACGGGTCCGTCGCTCATCGGGAGGTTGGTTCTCCCTACAATGAGGCTACGTACCGCTGCAATGCCCCGGAAACTGTTTGGACTGGTGACTAATTATCGCCGGGACCCGGTCGGAACCGCTCTGGTTACGGTCTTGACTAGTCGCCGGCCGATGCAAAAGTGATGAAGTGTTGAGCGCTCTTGTCACTGCTACGCTTGGTCTGTGACGCTCGATTACACTTGATTCGTAATCTGGTCTATTGTATGTGATATGACAGTTCTAATTTTTCATGACAGTTTTTGTTGTCACAACAACTCTGGTAACAAGTGACGCTGGCCGCCAACTCTCACGGAGATAGTCTCACTAAGGGTGGGGATTGAAAGATACCAGGATACAACACAATGCTTGGACAAATTCTGCCGGATGTTTTCTTTTCTCTTTGTATTGTAGCTGATATTCTGCGTGCAATACATGTGAAGACATTATCAAAGACCTTGCAGCTAAAAAAGCAGAAAATGAATCAAAATTAAAAGGCTTTGTTTATTTCAATTATTACATTCGCTGTGACTTGTTCACTTCTCAAAATAAATTATCTTCGACTGGCAATTATTGGTTAGTTAATTGAATGACATTTATAGGAGTACAAAAACTTTCCAGTGCTTAGAGGTACCAAAAATTTTAATCCGGCTCTGCACAGTATTAATTCTAAAAGTCCATTTAGCATATTACATTACTTTCGGGCCCTTTCTATGTATTTGTTATGTTATTTATTATGTTATCTTATATTATAAATCATTTTTAGGTACGTCCTTTACCCATTAGATCTTTATAATGACAGTGCTTTGTATGCACTAACAATATTTAGGAAACAATTTTTATACGATGAGGTTGAAGCCGAAGTCAACTTATGTTTTGATCAATTTGTTTATAAACTAAGTGAACAGATATTCGCTTACTACAAACAACTTGCTGCAAGGTACAATTTAAACTTTTTATGTTTTGTTTTTATTGACTAAATTTTATTTCAGCATATTTTTGGACAAGCGGTTTAGAGTGGAGTGTGCTGCACTTGGGACATATTTATTACCATATCCAAGAGCAAATAGATACGAAACTTTGTTGAAACAACGTCATGTACAATTACTAGGTAGATCAATTGATTTAAATAAACTAATCACACAAAGGATTAATGCAGACATGCAAAAGTCTCTTGACTTTGCTATCAGCAAGTTTGAGGCAGGTGACATAACTGGTGTCATGGAGTTAGATGGTTTAATTCAGGTAATTAATAAGTAAAAACTTTTTAACATTAGTTTGATCACTTGTTTTAGTATTCCAAAGTTTTCCCTAATTACTACAGTTACTTTACTGTTTAAATAATCAGTACTAGTCCAAGAGCTCATGATAAATTTTGAGTAGGTATTGTAGGCCTTAGATTTTTGGCATTTGGTGTAAAAAAAAGTAATTTGGTGATTTTAATGTACCCTTTCATATATTTTCTTAAGATCATTCTATTAGTAGTCCATCTAAACTTCCTTTTTCTTGTAGGTAAATCGCTTATGTCATAAGCTACTGAGCAAATGGCTTGCTTTGGATGATATTGATTCAATGTTTCGTGAAGCCAACCACAATGTCTTAGCTCCCTATGGAAGAATAACTCTTCATGTGTTTTGGGAATTGAATTATGATTTTCTACCAAATTATGTTTATAATGCTGCCACAAATAGGTACATTTTTGCTATTAATTAGAAAATTAAACTAAATCTAAACAAAGGCATTCACCCGCAAGTGTAATTTTATTAATACTGTTGTAATTATTTAGGTTTACAAAGTACAGGGGACAAATAGTTTTTGCAGCACCGATTCATAGAGATCGACCACCTCAGATAGCGCCTCATTATATGTGGGGTACTAAACAACTAAATTTAGCATATACCACACAATATGGACAATATATGGGTGAGTTATTACTCATAGAAATGAATGATGTATTTTTTTAATAAAAAAAATATGTTTCATTCAATTTTATACATTTCAATTCTACCGTTTCAAATTTTATACTGAATATTCGCAAATATCTCAATTATTGCCTAATTTATAAAAATAATGGGAAATAGGACACCTGCTCTAAAATACTTACACATAGACAGACACAAATGACCATCTTTACTAGCAGTGTACGAAGCTTTAACCAAACACACACTGAAGCTTCGGTTTGAAAAATTGTACACGTAAAATATAATTCTTTAAACACTTTGAAGCTCGTTAATTTAAAACAGTTCGAGCTTGAATTTTACAGCCATTCAATGCCACCAAAGGTAGCAGAATTCAAACTCAAAAGCTGCCCTTTAAGCTTGGTATCACTCCCTATACCTGCACACTCGCTTACTCCTGTTACCAGGAAGCCTAGCAATTATGGGCGGCCAGAGACAGAGGTGGTTATTTGGCTTTAAGTTATGGTTACGCGCGGATTGCACGGGGACGGTAAAGCGGCAACGTTTAAGCGGTACAGGGTGGTGGCAGGATAGTGATTGATAGCGGGTGTTCCCAAGCGGGCATGCTGCTTACAGGGTGCGTCGAACACCACATCAAGCTAAGCTAGCTGCGTTCTAATTTGTATGGCACCAACAAGTATTATCTACGGCCCACCATTCACACGCTCGGGGAACCTGGTTCGGCGCGGAAGAAGCCCACCCCCGTTCCCGGATTTACGCCCCTCCTGAACGCGGCCGCGGACGGCCCGGAGCGCCAGGCGCCGCCTAGCGGTTTTCAATCCGGACCAGCGCAGTCGCTGCTATCCGAATCTACCACAGCCAATGCAGACCCCAATCCCCAGAGCAGCCGGCCAACGGAGACAGGAGAAGAACGGTCCCACCCTCGAGAGAACAGGAAGCACTCGTTTACCGCCGATGCGGTCCACCCGGTCCAGACCGGGAGGCGGAAGACCACCCGGATGCCTCAATCCAAGCCAGCGCAATCGCTGCGCGTAGACCGATTACAGACCAGGAATATCCCTACTCCGACTCCCCTATTTGGGATACAGGGGGTGGCTTCCCGGAGTGTCGTTTTTGACTGTAACGGAGAGTGCAGTCACTCCAACCGTCCCGTTACACTATTCCTCCGCTCGGCAGCTTCCCTTGTGATCCCGGGAGAATCGGAGCCTCGGGGCGTGGCCCGCAACCACCCAGGCGAAGCCCGCGAACACCGCCAGCGGCGCCCCTGGTGCTGATGTGGGACAGCGGCTTTCAGCAAACCACGTCGCACCGCCCGAAGGCACCCAGCGCCGTGACAGAGCGTTCAACAATTCTACTACGGGCTCTCTAAATAATATTAGACTGTCACGTACCTGGGACTTTCCTCGGTGGCGACGCTCACCCAGCCAAACTCACCGGCGGTGTCCTGCACTGGCAGCCTCGCTCTCTGCTTTTTCCGGTAACCTGTTCTTCCACTCGGCATACTCTACCACGGCACTTCTTCACTGTCGACGTACTTGCTTGCTCACGGCGACACTCGTACTACCGATTCTGTCGCGGTTTCAGACCTCACTCCCATTCCTAGCCCTGCGCTCTCTGCGCCTGTCCGGCCTTCAGCGACCCCCGATGCATTCCGCTAGCGACAGCAACCTCTGCTGCTTAACGTGCCTGGCTCCGCGTATTATTTCACCGGAGCGTACGCGAATATTTCCACCATTGCAATTGGTAATGGTAGTTTATTACACAGCTGCAATTATTGTTGCTGCATTTATTATTGCAGTTTATTATCGAGTTAGATAATCCCTTCAAGATTAGCCACCTCGTGACACCATATATATATATATATATATATATATATATATATATATATATATATATATATATATATATATATATATATATATATATATATATATATATATAACATAAAAAATCTAACTGACATTGCTTTCGGGTTCTTGGGGCCCAAATTCGCGCTCATTTGACAAAATTTTTTCAAGGTCTCACCATTAGTACCTCTCAATTGGCGATTTTTCTTAAAATTAAAATTTGTATCCATATTAAAATTTAAATTTGTATTAAGTATATTGGACTACAGATGTAGAAATCTAAAAAAGTTTTTAATATCTTTTTTATATTTTTGATCCAACATTCACCCATCTTCATGACCCAACACCAGCACCGAAAAACATTTTTACCCAGCCACATACAAAGTTTGTCGAACCTCTGCCTTCCGTAAAAGTCTGGACGCAGCGAGTAAATTTATAACTTTTTTCTTTTAACATAGAAATATAAATTTTGGTATATAATTTCCTTTAAATATCGTAAACTTACGTACCAAATTTGTTTGACATAGCTTTTCTATTTTTTGAGATACAATTTTTTTCCGAAAGAAAACCCAAAATTTTCCCTGAAAACCTGGTTAGATTTTTCTAGCTAACAAACTTATTCAAGCCACTTATAAAAGGAAGGTACATGCAAAATTTTATAAAAACCGGTCCATTATTTTTTGAGTTATCGGTGTGATACATACTTATATATATATATATATATATATATATATATATATATATATATATATATATATATATATATATATATATATATATATATATATATATATATATATACACACATATATATATATATATATATATATATATATATATATATATATATATATATATATATATATATATAAACTGAAGTTGACCGCAGATATGGGTTCTAGAGGTCCTAGATCGCGCTCATTTGAAGCAATTTTTTCAATATTCAAAAGTCGGGATCTCCTCATTAGTGAATTTTTTCTAAGAAAATTCACTAAAAAGAATAGGGATTTTCTGTATACAATACTATATAACTAAATTCTTTATTTAAGAACATGATATATGAGCATTCAAGAAGTTCAGAGAGTTTGGTTTTTAAATTTAAAAAAAGTTTAAAGCTTGACTGCTTATCTTAGATATACTATTTCCTAGGTTCAAAGTTTGAGCCAACATATTTGCTTGGGTTGGTTCATAGTTTGGCTCAAAGAAAACATGGATTCACATACCTCTAACTTTTTTTTTTTTCAAACCGTTCGATTAAAATTAATGTGAAGTATTTTTTAAGGTTTTGTGGGACCCCAGCATTTTCACACCATGTGTAAATTATTAGGATATCAAGGAATTGCTGTCGTAATGGAAGAGTTATTGAAAATAGTGAAAAGTTTAATACAGGGCAACCTCTTACAGTTCACAAAAACTCTTATGGAAGCTATGCCAAAAATTTGTAAATTACCACGTTATGATTATGGATCTCCAGGTAATTTTGTATATCACTTACCTATTTGTATTTTATTAATTTGACAAATGTGATTTTTAGGAGTTTTAAGTTATTATCATGCTCAGCTGAACGATATAGTTCAGTACCCAGATGCGAGAACAGAACTATTTCATAATTTCCGAGAGTTTGGTAACATTATATTATTTTGTTTACTAATGGAACAAGCTTTATCCCAAGAAGAGGTCTGTGATTTATTACAAGCGGCTCCTTTTCAAAATATCTTGCCAAGGCCATTTTGTAAAGGTATTTTTTCATATTCATATTATTCTTTTAGAGATCAAATTAATTTACTTTTAACAATGTTTATTACCCTATCTCCCTCCTTCAGTTGTTTATTTACAATGATGTCACAAGGTATAGCCCTTAAACAAGTTTATATATTTTTAGAGGGGGAGAAACCAGAGACCAAACAGAAAAGATTAGAAGCCAAATATGCTGCATTACAAATAGTACCAAATATTGAAAAACTGGGAACCGCTAAAGTAAGTCGTATATTAAACACACAAATTATTATTTATTAATTTTTTTCTAAAAGAATTTTTATCTCTATAAAATTACTGTTTACTAAAAATAAGTATTAAAATTAAGTGAAGGCTATATATGGAAGCTGCAAACTGTGCACTGGTTGCCTGTTGTGGCTCCGTGTGTTTCTCCTCCTTCATCCAGTGTGTTCCCATCTGCACCTGGCTATATCACACTAATGAGAGCTAATAAGCTCGAAACACGTGTGTGCGGTTGTCTCCTTGTGGCGTTGGCCTGAACCTTTCCTTATATATATATATATATATATATATATATATATATATATATATATATATATATATATATATATATATATATATATATATATATATATATATACAGTAGACTCGCGATTTTCGCATATAAATTTTTTTTACATATATAAATAAGACAAAATCCTTCATGGCCTATGTTTGGGAAATAAATAATAAGTAAAGAATAAAGAAATGTTAATTAATTAAACATATTAGGTCGCGTATATTACATTTTAAATACATATCTGCATGTACATACATATTTAGTGAAGTAAGAAAGTATGCTTAGCTGTTTCCTTGAATCGTTTACTATTTTTCGACGAATGGTAGTGTGTAAATTGCACAATATCATTTTTTCGGAAAGCGTCCCGTCTCCCTGTTGTTCTAAATAACTGAGCAACTGATCACTGTAGTTGAAGGCGTCACTGTGGCTTATCTTTTGAGGTGAAATCAGGGTGTCATCGTCTTGTTTTATTAAATTAATTTTCACTGGATGTTGATTCAGTCTGTGTCGCTCTTGCTATAATTTCCTGATCACTCAACACTTCATGACCTCCGCACTTAATTCAATTTTGCTTAGGTTATTTACCATTTCTCGAATTAGATCTTCCTGTAGATTGTTTTCAGACTCTTCACTACCTAAAAGTTTTCGCCAAGGTAACTTGAGCGTCGAACTATTTACCAATTTACACACCGTTGCAATTTTGTAAATTGCTTAACATTAAGTTCTTTCCAAAATGAAAGTAAATTTGAACCCTTTTGATTGACAAGCTTCCAAAGAAGGTTTCTTTTATAGATTGTCTTCATCTTTTAGATCACTCCTTGCTCCAATGGTTGGATCAGTCACATTAGGCGGCAAATATATTATGATGATCTGACTATCGTTCAATTTCAGTGTCGCTTCACTGGGATGAATAGGTGCGTTGTCCAAAGGTAAAACAGCTTTTAAAGGAAGATTTTTGGCCGTAAGGTGTGCACCAACTTGTGGAATAAATTTCTTTTTGAATCAGTTGGTGAAAATTTCTATCCATCCAAGCAGATTTATTATTGAAATAATCCACGGTTAAATTTACAACATTGATTTTCGAGAAAGCACATGGTTTTTTTGCAGTTACAATAACGCAAGGCTTTAAAAAACGAATCCCTGCAGCATTACCACAACACAATACTGTCAAATGCTGCTTCGGAATTTTGTAGCCTGTCACACTTTTTTTGCCTACAAAAACTAAACTTTTAGTGGGTAAAAGATTCCAATACAATCCAGTTTCGTCTGAATTGTAAATTTGCCCTGGACTGAAACCAGAATCGTCTATAAATTTCGCAGTCTTCTTTGAACTGATCTGCTGCATTTTGGTCACTGCTCAGTTCTTTTCCCTGAACACTTATTTGCTGTATGCCATGTCGCTATTTAAATCTAGTTAGCCAACCAAAAGAAGCATTAAAGTTACCACTTAATAAGTTCTTGGAAACAACTGTAGAGTCTTTACCGTGCACACTGCTCCAGATACAGGAATCCCTTGAGCTCTTTGATGGTTAAACCATAAAACCATGGCCTTGTCTAATTCGTCATATGTCGCAGTTTTCATAGTTTTCCGTTTAGACATGCCAGGTGCACTATCGTAAGTAGCTGAAAACTGCAGGTTTTCGTACTTGTTTTTCACAATGTCACACACAGTTTGATCGCCAACTCCTTACTCAATCATTAAACTTTTAACCGAGGCCCCATTATAATTATTTTTTTATGATTTCCAGCCTTTTCTCGATAGCTAGCATAACACGCTTTCTCTTAAGGGACATTTTGATTACAGTCGATGTTACAATTACCTACCAAAATGACTACTGAATGAAACTTTAAAAGCATCAGTTTCTACTAAAATTTGACCAAAACTAAAATTGCATGCATTGAATGTGATAACGGTTCCTAGTGGGGACACAAAATAGAGTCTCATCTATTACTTCCCGGAGCCACTGCAAAATTCAGGAGATCGTGAAGGATCCCATGCTTGAAATGAGGTCAGACGTCGCGAGCCCATGAATCTGCAGGGAAAACAACTTTACAGTGGAGATCCCCGACCGTGAGGCATGGCGGGGAGCGTGGGACTGGGGCAGGTGTTTATTCAGAAGGACAGAGGGTAAGTTATAGTATTTCGCTCGGAGCCCATGCAACAGTCTTTCAGGCCAAAATGTACGCTATCCTGCACTGTGTGCGAGAAAACAAGAGGAGGGGCTACACCAACAAGCGGATCCTCATAGTCACAGACAGCGAGGCAGCCCTTAAGGCCCTAAGTAGCCCACAGGTAAATTCCTGGCTGGTGCCATTAAGTCCTGGGTCAGAAAACAGCACAAGGGGTACTGGACAGACTGTCCAGGGCTCAGACATGGGAAGTCAATAATTAACGAATCCAGTTCCAAGAGAGCTGTGGAGCTGCTAAATCTTAGCAGAGGACAGCTCAGAAACATAACAGGTCTTGACTGGAGACATGGCCGTCAAGAAACACCTGCATAAAATGGGGCAGTTCGAGGGGGACCTCGCATGTAGGCTCTGCAGCGAGGGGGCGGAATCAGCCCAGCACATCTTGTGCGAGTGTAAAGCTCTGGACCGCAAAAGACAACTTATCTACGGTCAGTCTAGACCGGAGACAGAGCATTATAAAACTTCACCCTACCAATCTTGTGCAGACTAGGTCAAGGCACAGTGATTCTGGAATGGGTATAGTAAAAAGACTAAGGGCATGCACAATAAGCCAAGTTGCAGTGCTATCGGGCGGCAAAGCCCCGGACGAGCCCTGAGGAAGGAAAAAAATACTTCCCGGAAGTAGCTCGTTATGATTGTAGCTTCTACTAGGATGTAAATATCTAAAGCTATGAGAGCCGACAAAATTCTCTGAAAAGATAATATAAACTACCTGCTGACGGCCGTCTGCAACTCACTTTAATTGTTAGGACGATTGTTGTGTTATTCTTGTGATGAAATATTTAATCGTAAGTATGTAAATGAGGATCCTGATTGATCTGCTTCCCGTTTTTATATGTAAAAATCGGCGATTTGGGGCTTAACCGGGAAATCGATTAACCAGAAAGGTGTTTTTACTGGCCATCCTGGAATACCGAGAGTCTACTATATAATATATATATATATATATATATATATATATATATATATATATATATATATATATATATATATATATATATATATATATATATATATATATATATACATGCCACACCACATACTAAAGGGGGAATACTGGAACACATTTCATACCAATGGAGCCTGTCATGGTGCAAATTATTTTTAATTATTCAAAATATTGTTTTTAGCAAGCAATGATATCTCGTGAAGGTGACTTATTAACCAGAGAACGACTGTGTTGTGGGTTGTCCATCTTTGAAGTAGTGCTCAATAGATTGAGAAGTTTCTTAGATGATCCTGTTTGGGTTGGACCACCTCCTGTAAATGGAGTTATGAACGTAGACGAATGTACTGAATTCCACAGACTCTGGTCAGCATTGCAATTTGTATATTGTATACCTGTTAGTGAAAATGAATATACAGTAGAGTAAGTTCTTATCAACTTGTAGATTATATTATTCATTAATTAAATAACTTTTTTGACAGGGAAATGTTTGGAGAAGGTTTGCATTGGGCTGGTTGTACCATGATTGTTCTACTCGGTCAGCAGCGACGTTTTGAGGCCCTGGATTTTTGCTATCATATACTACGTGTACAAAGAGTTGATATGAAAGATGAAATTGTTAAGGGAATAGTAAGTTTATACATTTTAAAATTATTCACCCTTTCGTGACTTGTGGTATATTTCTACCACCCAGTAACTTCAAATTTTCACCATAGCTTTATTAATAATGATTCTACAGCAGTGGGTTATTTTTTACGCTTACAATATAAAAGTATCTTATTACCAGACACTTTCAATGCTGATTCTCAAAACCCTATAAACATTAGTACTATTTTATGTAATTCAATGAATATTCATCTAAACTTCAAAGTTGATGATACTGTATGTCACAAAAATTTGAGTATTGTTTCAATCTAACTATGAAGAGAAGTTTGAAGAATTATGCTGGTAGTAACCACACACACTGCTTCTGAATAATTAATACCTATGTACTCATTTGTATAGGTGATTTCATTATTTGACTTGCATTTTTTTCTGAATTAAGTTTCATAATTCAGATTCTTTTATCATTAGAAATTGTAAACAATTCTTTTAAAGTAAGGATTTATTTTGAAATACACTGATACCATCTCAAATTAGAACAGTGTATGCATGAAGAAACTGCTAAAACTTCAATGTTGTCATTATCAAAATCAAAAATTTAATATCTTTCATGTAGTTAAGGTATCCTATAGAAGGAAAATATATGATGGAAATATTTTTTTATCATTTCTTTAGTCGGAATATGGGAGCAAACAAAGTTTCCTTGTATCAAAAACTCTTTTCAGTTTCTTAGAACTTGAATTCAGCCAACCTTCCCGTAATGGCAGTTGTAATCCCGCATTGCAATAATTAATAAAATAGTCCTGCAAACTGTCTAATGCGTCCCGAATTCCTATATTATAGAATTCGTAGATTTCCATGTCCAAAGCATAGAACTAGAAGTTTTTGAATGCACCGCAAAATAAAACAAACTAGCGACGAACTACTTTAGTACGACTCAACACTGTAACATCTCTGTTGTGCACGTGTGCAGGCGATATACGTGCGCGTGTGCCACCGGTATGCGTGAGTGTGAGGTGAGTGTTGTTTCGTTTCTGGCGTCCAAGAGAGAGAAAAATTGCATAGGCCTATCACTCAATCATGGTCAAAAACCGCCATTAGTATTTTCGTTGATAAATGCCTTATAGACATTGGAAAAATCGTCACTGAAAGTTGAAACGTTAATTTTATTTATTTTTTATTTATTTAATACACCATGCAACAGCAAGGACCCAATTTAAGGATGGGGACATACAAACATATAAAACAGTACATTACATTACATAACATCACTAATAAGTACAGAAACAGTTCTTAATAAGAGAGACAACAGCAAAATATATCCAGGCTGTCCTGAAAATTGGAAGTAATTTCTACACATATAATAGACTGGAGACAAGCTCTGCAGCTCTATATGTGCCGTCGGTAGATAAAACGTGTTGGGATTCCGCAATTTTGTACGTGGAACATTAAATTTTATTGATTCAAGTTGAGAGGGACAATCAAGAGCTGAACTGATTATTTTGAAACAATACTGCTGCACCGTCTCCTGTCCTCCAGGATAGCCAAGTTAAAGCGCTTTAATAAATCACTCTGTCTAGCCAATGCACAGGTATTGACCATCATTTCAAAAACGAATGAATTTCATAAACTTTCTGAATATTTTCATCTCTATCAATGTGCACCAAGTACGCCGGAGACCAAACTACCTAGGCATATTCAAGACGGCACCTCACTGGTGCCTTGAAGAGGAGGATTAATGTTTCGTGAGATGTAAAATCCCTCCTACTCCTGATTATAAAGGCCATGGTCTTATATGCAGAGTTTATAATGCATTTATCATGATGGTGAAATGAGAGCATAGGGTCGAAAATAACTCCAAGGTCACAAACTGTGCCATGAGGTGCCAAGCTATGTCACTGTGATTGGTAATCAAATAAAATTGGCTGTTTGTTTCGACTAAAGGACGTTATACAGTACTTAGCAACATTTAAAGTAAGGGCATCTCACAACACCACATAGAAAACTTTCAAAGATAGCTCTGTATGTGTATGCAGCTGTCAACACCCCTAACTTCTGATTACATTTTGATGTCATCGGCGTAAATTAGATAAGACATCTAATATCTGTGACACTTGGACAATAAAAATATTGAAGAGAAGAGGAGCCAAAATGGATACCTGGGGGACTCCAGATGATGTGTTATAAGGTTCAGATTCAAAGCCTCTAATCTGAAATAATTGTTTCCGACCGCCCAAATAAGACCCAAAGGTTTTTATCAATTGGTTACTGAAACCGAAGGAATTACGTCTATTTATAAGAATAGAGTGATTGACTCTATCAAAGGCCTTTGACAGGTTCAGGTATATAACATCTACCTGCAAAGGGCTCTCAAGTCGATCAGCAACAATTATTTATGTACAATGTACAAAACTTGTAAAATTTAATGTGGGCAGTTGTGAAAACTTTTATGAAATTCTAAACACAAATCCAGAATTATTTTTAAAAAAAATGACACTCATGTGAGAAATATGATTTTAAAAATAAATAATAGCTTCAATAAGTTGCATTTGTTTGTTTCTTAACTTAAGTGCACCGACACCATATCCCCCCTATCGCCATATCCTATCTAGGGCTGGCAATCGAATATGAATAGTTCGAATATTCGAGTATTCGAATACGAATTATTTCAATGAGAGTGTATTCGAATATATATATATATATATATATATATATATATATATATATATATATATATATATATATATATATATATATATATATATATATATATATATATATATATAATGGCTGGGAATGATCCCCAGAAGATTCTTAGAAGCACTCATTGCAGGGAACACTAGGAGAAAAAAATAGATTCTTCAAATAAGTGATTATGCATAATTTGTTAGCTTTGCACTGTATAGGCTTCTCTCTTTGCTTGGTTTCAACTAAATATTTCTAAGAACCATATAATTTTGTCGAGTATTTCTATGAATCTTTCCGTTTCTTCACACCTTCATGAGCCAATAAAAATCTGCAAAGAAACAACATATGTCGGATTACTAAGCGGAAGGTGTCGCAACACATTTTGAAACTTTGAATTGTATGGCGCTTTTATCGAGTTTAAAACACTTCAGTAAGTCGAAAGCTGTATTTGTCTTTTAACTCATAGGTGGCGAATAGAAGTTCATAAACGCCAGAATGTAATCAAAATATGATGATAAAGTTATTGTATTTAATGTTGTAACAAATCGACTGGTGGTTATCCATATCGCATTCGAATTATGCAATGATAACAAACATGAATTTACCCTTTAACACATAGAGGATCATAAATACGAAAATAGAAATGCAAGAGATTCTTAGATATACTAACAGCACGGCAATGATTACAAGTTCGTCTTGCAACATAAATTTTCCGAGAAATCAGAAGGCCCGGGAAACGGGTGCCGGTGACAGGAACTGGCCACTCAGAGCGCTCTATTGCCGGTCATCATAAATTACTAATATGTAATATGCACACCATCTATTATAAATTATAAATTAACCATATTTTTCTAACTAAGCACATTATCATCTTAAAACGCAAATACACGGGATGCAGATTTATTTATTTATTTATATATGTACTTGCAAATAACGTAAATATGACTAAAAACCTAACTGCTGTTGTGATAAGCACAATGAAACCGACATTATAATCGTCATTAATTTTTCTAAAATAAACAATGGAAAATGCCGGAATTATTTGAAAGTTGAGAATTAAATAGCTAATTTTCTAGGAAACAGAGTCAGATTCAAAAAATGATATCGTGACACATTCATGGGCTTAGGGGAGTGTTTATTACTGTGTGAATATTCGAATACTCTGTGAATATTCGAATACTCGACGAATATTCAAATCCTCCACGAATATTCGAATACTCCACGAATATTCGAATACTCCACGAATGTTCGAATACTCCACGAATGTTCGAATACTCCACGAATATTCGAATACTCGAATAATTCAAATAGTCGTGAAGGTAATTTTAATTGAGAAATACCACTGAGTGAATACCTAAAGAAACACTTGAATTTCACCAATGTAGGTATTCCATCTGAATTGGATCTGTTCACTTCAGTTATATATAGTATATATTGTGTGGTAACTTGAATAGGCAGTTTCTTTATAACTCTGTTTTTAACACATACCTGGTTATAAGGTACTGAATCGCTGACCCCTAGGGGTTTCATGTTAACCAGTGTAAATTGTATTAGTAACGGAAATAATACTGCACATGACATCACCTTCTGTTATTTCTTAAATGTTCCAACGGATACCATCTGACAGTAGTTATCAATATTTATTTATGATTTGAGTTTTATCTTTAGATTTGATTGTAAGAGCTAACTTATATGCTAACTCATTGTATACCAGGGTAAACCAAATAATATTCGTATTTTCAGAGTTTAAAGAGGATGGTGGACAGAATTAGAAGATTCCAGGTGTTAAACTCTCAGATCTTTGCTATCCTAAATAAGTTTCTGAAATCTGGAGAAAACGATGAGTTATCCGTGGAACACGTGAGATGTTTCCCCCCTCCATTACATTCTTCTATAACGCCACAAATTTACCATGCTCCCGAACATTTACGCCAATGTTAAACAATTGAAAATAATATTTTATACTAATTTGCAAACTAGTTTGTCTAGTGATAACTATTATAGGCCTTATTATATTCAGTAATTAATTTTGATTTAGTAATTCTAGGTTGATTAATGACTACATAATATGATGTATTTTTTTAGTTCTCTACATTAACTTTAAGAAGAGTGTAGTATTTATTGATGTAATCGTATTATTTGTATATTATGGAATTGTATTGTATATCTTGTTTATGCTTTGCATCAATATTTTAATGAAATTCATGTAATCAAAAAAACACATTCTTTTATCATAAGTGAAGTAGGTTGTTTATTAAATTTTACATACTTTAAATTATAAAAATAACAGTTTGGGGACTGTTATTTTGCAAATTGGATAAAATTGTGGTTCGACACCAGGTTTGTGTGTGCATACTTGTGTCTTGGCCATTTAATAATATTGAATAGTGTTGTATCCAAGAACACATACCTATTGGGAAACTGTGATGGCCCAAACAAACTCATGGTTGTAATTTGTTTTAAATAGTATATTTTGAGAGTTCTGCTCTTTATTTTTATTACTTTAAACTCATCCTCATATATATGGCATTTTCACTTGTGTATTTGACAATATGTAAATGGAGGTGTCCTCAATATGTAACGGTACAAAATATATGTATCTGCATTATAAGCCAATGATAAGCTGTTTGAAAAGTTTCAACTTTCATGTCCTAAACTTCTATTAGCAGAGAAAAATAATAATGCAAGATGTGATATATTTCTCTTCTCCAGATCCATATGTATAAACATTTGTGCCCATCTTTATGTGTTTTTTAACTGTTGTATTAATTTTGTTATGATTTTAGATAAATTGATGAAAACATACAATGTAATTCTACTGATTTTCAACATTGATGCAATAAAGTACTAGAGTACTCATTGATATGTTCGTATGTGTATGTATCCTATTTTAATTACTATTTTAAACTATGGATGTCTAAAATTGTAGTGACTAGAAAATACACATTGTTTTATTGAAAAATACTGATAGATTATTGTGTACATTTTGTATGTTTTATCCTCTTAACGTGGAAATTGTTACAGCCTTAACAAAATGCATTCAATGTGCTAAGTATGTAATTTTAATGTAAGGGAAGCAAAATTGTTAAAAATAAAGTGCAAAGTTAAAAGCATTATCACCAAGCTTTTAACATATTTCAAGCTTTGATTAAAGTTGATGTTCTATTAATGAATACTGTTTATGTTTCTTACATTTCCAATATTTCTTGATAAGGAACATTCACAACCGGTTAACCTATAAGCAGTATATTTTACAATGTACAATTATAATATCAGATGTTGATGTTGTAAACAAACATTTGTATACTTTTGTATTATACATTTCTGAAAAATATTTGAAATACATGGGGTGGTTTTATTATATATATCTTATTTTTATTTTTATCATTACTGTTACTGTTGTTATATAACTAATGAAATTTATTTGTGTATAATGTCTCTATCTCTGGTTTGAATTAAGATAAAAATTGCAGTCACACAGTTTTGTGCATTTTAAAATACTTGAATGGTATGTGTTGTATTCAAATACAGTAGAACGTCGATTATCCGAACGCCAGCTATCCAGAGATGAACAGTTATCCGGATCAAAAAACAACCCAATCGGTTACGAGCTGCATATGCCGGAGATCAGAGCGCAATTCCTAGAAGGTATCTATTATGTACTAGAGTTTACCCTTATCTTCTTAGAATTCAGCCTCACAATCACAAGACAAGGATAAAATCAAAATCGTTCCAGAAAATTTATAACTTAGCAATTCTGAAATTGAACTCTCGTATTTTCAATAATTCAGTTGCCATTAATATTTCTCCCAGTGTGTGTCGACTGTTTGATGAAAATGATAAAATCAACATCATACAATCTATGAACAAAGGAGTTAGTGGTGTTATTTTAGCTCGGCACAATATGGGGTAGGCATATCTACCATATCTGACAATAAATACAAGTGTATCTCCACTGAAATTGCATCCTGTCTTGACAGCGAAGAAGGCAACAATGACAGAAAAACTGCTCAAAATAAAGTACTAAAATCTGTGATATATGCATGGTTTATTCAAAAGCGCAGCCAGTTAGTGGACCTTTGCTACGTGAGAACACAATACAGATGAACGAACAAATGGGTGGAAATTCCTGATGTAAGGCTTCCACAGGTTGTCTGGAGAAGTTAAAATCCAGGCATGGAAGAAGCGAATTGGAAATTCATGGAGAAAAGCTGTCAGCAGATTTGCCTGCAGCAAACTGTTCCGAAGAAAAGATTTTAAAAAATATTAAGGAAGAAGTGTGCTCATTGAACATCTACAATACAGGTGAGAGGCCTAAACTGGAAAAGTCTACCAAGTTGCTAGATTTTCAGCGTGAAAGAGCGGCACCAGGTTTCAACTCATGTAAGCAACATGTCACCATTATAAACTACCCTAATTCAAGAGGGACCTAGGTTACCTCTACTAATGGTTGAAAAGGCTCAGAGATCTAGGTGCTTCAGAAATATAAAAAATTGCCTCTAGATATGCTGGACAACAATCTGAAGGTCCCTATCGCGTTAGTAATGATGCATGTAGTCTAGTCCAGCGACTAATAGTTCCTATATCCGGTACTAATAGAAATATCACCTGTGACAGATGGAATTATAGAGGCCAAAAAATGCCTGGATTGATGCTGCTATGTTTACTGATTCGTATGATAATATTTTTATACCAGAAGTTAAAAAACAGCAGCTTATTCCTGGGGACTCTGGTAAAGTACTCCTCGTATTAGATAACGTATCTCCTCACCCATCAAAAAATTCACCAGAGAGGGAAAATGGAATCTTCAAGTCCTGTATCTCACTAATGTTACACGATTGATTCAGCCCATGGATCAGGGTGTAATTAAGACCTTTACGATATTCTACTGTAAAGAACTCTTGCATCATTTGCTGTTAACAAACACTGTAAATGAAAAAATCTGTAATCAGTCCATTCAAGGAGATTAATTTAAAGGATACTGCTTCTATGGCCGCAGATGCGTGGCATTGTGTTGCTACAGTGACCTTGAAAAAAGCCGGGAACAAAATATTTCAACATCTAACCTTGGGTAGTTAAAGAAAACGACACTCTTCTACAGAAATGGTTAGTGCAATGCAGAACATTCCGGGTTTACAAGAAGTGGACACGGTTGATGTCAATGCTTGGCTACAGTCAAATTTCAGTGACCCTGGCTATCAAATTTTCAAAGACCACGAGATCATTGTAAGTTTTGCAAGAGAAAAGATGGAAGCAAATGAAGAAGGGGAAGAGAACGGCAACCAGGACACACCAAGTGGCAGTGATGATGTTGCCGCAGATTTAAAAGTTCCGTCTCATGACTGCCATGCAGTGTATTGAGACGGCAATGCTGTGGTATGAAAATCAAGATGAGTGTGACAAAATACAATTTCTTAATCTGAAACATTTGAGAGATCTTGCTGCTAAAAAGCGTGTTACGGGACTAAAACAGAAAATTATTTTAGACTTCTTCACATCACAGTGAATTTGTGTTGTTCTGATACATATGAAGAGCAATTTTGGTATACTAGGCTAGAAAGGTTAGTTTTGTTTTAATACATATTAGTTTAAGCAGACATGTAATGTACGAAATCTATATATGACCTGCATACAAACTTGTTCTGAAATAGGAATAACTGTATACATTTGCGTTTTTTCAATGAATACATATTTTACGATATAAAAAGCGGCACAGCATCAGTGATCAGTTATCCGGAAATTCGAATATCCGGATTGACTATAACGGCAATTGAGTCGGATAATCGGCATTCTACTTATTGCTTAAAAAGAATAATGTTCCTACCAGTTTGGTTGTAGCTTTCTGAAAAACAGATGTAGTAGATAATCACAATGATGCAAAGGATTATTTAGATTTTGCATTTTATCAGCTACATTTCCAAAATATTTATTTACTCTCCAATAATGGTTTGAGGTTTGTACATGTATATTTTCTAGTCAAGTCTTAAGCTGGTCACAGATTTAAGGATAGTTCCCTTCGTTTGCTTTGGGTAACTGAAATCGTTGCCAGCATAGCTGGCACTGGAAATGTATACGAAATATTTATAGTATTCCTAGATGGTGGCAGTTCTTCCATGAATTTTATTAATTTACTTCCATGTACAAAATCCCTTAAGACTGCAAAGAGATCTCCACACCTCTGGAACTATTCTTGAAGTTAGTTAATTGGAAATTTTAAACAGATATTACAAGCATGTGTTATAAGCTGTTATCAAATAACTTATAATAAAGGAATTATATTGCCTTTGAACATTCAGGTTTAAGCTTAACAATTCTAAATCGTTTTTTTTTAAAACTATTTTTGCTACTATTATTATTTATTCTTGTTATGTAATACTTAAATAAGTATTATAGTATGTTTTTACTTGTCTTGTTATTATTTGGATCAACAATTAGATTTTTAATGATTAAAAAATAGTAATTAATTATGGTTGCCCTGGATTGGTGAAACCACTCCATACTAAATACAGAAGTAGAGGCTTTCCTCTGATTTTTCAACAACTTTTTTCTCTTCAGCCAATTTATCCTTTACATTGCTGCAAATGTCAAATTGGTTACAGAAAATGGATAAGCAGTTGTCTTGTTATTATTTGGATCAACAATTAGATTTTTAATGATTAAAAAATAGTAATTAATTATGGTTGCCCTGGATTGGTGAAACCACTCCATACTAAATACAGATGTAGAGGCTTTCCTATGATTTTTCAACAACTTTTTTCTCTTCAACCAATTTATCCTTTACATTGCTGCAAATGTCAAATTGGTTACAGAAAATGGATAAGCAGTTGTCTTGTTATTATTTGGATCAACAATTAGATTTTTAATGATTAAAAAATAGTAATTTATTATGGTTGCCCTGGATTGGTGAAACCACTCCATACTAAATACAGATGTAGAGGCTTTCCTCTGATTTTTCAACAACTTTTTTCTCTTCAACCAATTTAGCGTTTACATTGCTGCAAATGCCAAATTGGTTACAGAAAATGGATAAGCAGTTGTGAATCCAAAGGAAAAGCCTCTAATTTAGATTAAAGAAGAGATAGACTGCCAATCAAAATTTAAATAATTATTTTTTGAAGAGGCCCAGTGGCCTAAAGTGTAACATTTTATATACTTGTCATCACTTTTCTAAGCCATGAAATGAAAATGTTATAAGCTGTTGCCTAATAACCTGTGATAAACTAATTAAATAGCATGCCTTTGGACACTCAGGTTTAAGCTTAACAATTTTAAATCAGTTTATACATTTCTTTATATTATTTATTATTTTAATTGATGTAAACTATTTTTATATTGTTATTATTCATGTTATGTAATACTTATATAAGTATTATAGTACCAACTTGTCTTACCACTTAGATCAATATATTTCTAAAATTTTAATATTTAAAAAATACATATAGACAGTTAATCAAACAGTTTAAATAATTCTCTTTGAAGCAGTAGCCCAGCGCACCAGGTAAGTGCCTGGTGCAATAGCCCAGTGCACCAGCTAAGTGCCTGGTGGGCTTTGTGTTTGAAGTCAGCGGTTTAAGTTAATTCGTAGATTGATTTTTTCACTTCAAGCTAAAGTAACCAGATAAACTGGACACTTCTGAACCCTCAAGTAAAAAACTTTGTCTATACGGTGTTCCACAAGTCTAAGACTTCAGGCTGCAGAGTCTTTCTAGTCTGGTTTTATTACTATTACTATTATATTTAACAATCTGCAGTTTTTAGGGGATTGCTTTATAAATGAGAAGAAAACTTCTGAGACAATGCCTGCAGCAAATACTACAATAGTGGTACGAAATTATTGGGATGCCACGTATTTATTGCCCGAATCTGTATATTTTATTCTTATTTAACTAGGCTTTTAATATTATAAGTGTTTATCACATCTATATTACTTGGCTATACTATTTTACCCTTTTTATCTCGGCTAGCTTTGTCAGATGTACTGTAATGGACACATGTCATGATTATAAGTTGGACTGTGCCAAGCTTCCAAATTTCGATTAAAGTCAAAACTAAGCCTTCAGTTCGGAAAATTGTATCCTTTAGATTATGTTAAAATAATTAGAAGTAGGTAATTTCCCAAAATAATTTGAAGTTGATTTCTCAAAAATAGTTCGAATAACTATAGAGGGACTAGTTGTAGCCAGAGATAATAAAATTAATACTCCAGTGACTTCGCTTACATATGTTCGTATTTCGTTTCTTTTAATATCCGCCTATTTTTGGACTAAGGCCAATCACCGATGTCGTGAAGCAGTTTCATCTCACCAACTTGGAAATTTTGCAGAATTTTTTTTAAAGCAGGGCAGGTATCATATGTGCCAACATCATATGGTAGACAGATGGTTTAACGCCCCCTCCTAAGCAGGGGGTATGCAGACATCTGACTTGCTTAGAGACAATGGATCCTCAGGAGTGTTACCCTTCAGTATCTTTGGAGTTAATTTCTTATTAATAATTTTTTTAAACGTCAAAGGCAGTAGTCAGATTTCAGCTCAAAACCTGTACAGGGAGACGATATTCCATCTGCTGCGCAGTTGAGACCTTTCCACTTTATAGAAATTTGCAAACGGTTTCAGTATACCTTTTTATATTTTTCTTTATTCAGGCCGGCCGATTTTTGCAACTATGGCTGATTACTGAAGTCAGAGGCAGCTTCACCCCACCACCATGAAAATTTTGCCAAACCCCTGTCTTTTTTAAGGGGGGTGGTGATCTTTGTATGAGCTTGATACAGTATATTTTTTATTTAAGAATTTGATAAACATTGGAGACGTTCGGCTTGTTTGAAGTACCAATAAAAATTGTTGCTTGGATTCACTCTTAGCTATATGGGTTTTCACAGTCCCAATTATTATTTGTCAAAATAGAAAACAAATCTGTGGTAGTACCTAAGGGCAAAAACAATATATGTTCTTATTCCTTTGGAGTTTGAGTTTTAAGCCTGCGTTCAGAATTTTGGCTTACATTTTCCACATTACTCCTTTTTACCTTGCCCAAGAATTAAACCTGCCACAAGTGTTTCATCCATAAACATCTACAGAGTAAGCAGTGGGAAGATAAAGGCAGAGAGTGTTCAAAAAAATACCCAGATGCACAAGCTTACATCAAAACAATTCTCATTTGTTTCTTTAATAAGTAAAGTCAGATCCACAAAGTGTTTCTTTCTCAAGGCACAAAGACTTTGTCCTTCTAGGTTAGATGGTGAATCTACCTAACTCTCTAGCAAAATTTGTATGTTAGAATTAGAAGTGTGCGAACCCATGTTTTTTTCCGAACTGAAGCAAATATGTTGCCCTGAACTTCGACCCCCATAAATAGTATGTCTAAGGTTCATAGTCGAACTTCTTAAAAATTTAAAATCGAACATCGAATTACCCAAAATTCTTCAGCGTTCATGTATAATTTCGTTAAATACAAAATATATAGGTTTACTGTAGCATACAATATTTGTTACGTAGAAGATCCCCTTTCATTTTAAAAACAGGAAAGGCTCAACAAAATTTGCAAGTTTCACTTTCGAACACTGCCATCGTAATGTTGTAACCAAAAAAGATGTTGGGATGCTAGGATATATATTTAAAGTACATTTGGAGAACCCAAATCACCACAACACATATTTTTAAAGACCTGACGATCGTTTCACCAACAAGGTTGGCGTCATCAGAAGATGAAAAATTGGAAGACAATTTTTCATCCTCTTGACGACGCTAACCTTGTTAGTGAAACGATCGACAGGTCTTTAAAAATATGTGTTGTGGTGATTTGGGTTTTCCCAGTGTACTTTCTAGTGCTCATCACAGATCCCAAGCTTCACTTAGTGTAATATATTTTAAGGTTATATCTAGGATATATATTTAAAAATAATTCTGTGATTGTAAAATGGCTCTGTCGGGCTCAATATGTCCCACCATCTGTCAAAATATGCATGAGTAAAATCTCCTGAAATTATGCTACCAACTTAATGGAGCCAATAATGAGTTTAAAGCAGCACTACTGAGTTAACAGGGTCGTTACAGAGTTACAACTTCGTCACCTTTGGCAGCCTTGAATGCCTATAAAGTTCAACTTCGAACTAGTTTTGAGCAGTGAACTTCCAACTATTTTGGAGAGGTACGTATTTGAATTTCGAACTACTTTAACATCGCCTAGCGTGAACACTGTTTTGAACTGAAGGTTCAGTTCGGATTCGGTTTGAAACATGAAAGCTGCGCGCACCTCTAGTTAGAATGATATGTTAGGATTTGGCCAAAGATGCCACATTACGACTACACGCTGCCTCATTCTACCTTCACAATGCAGCAGTTTCTTGTAAACATATATATTTTTTACTGCTTCTGCAGCCCAAAACTTGCTCTGTGTGACTCTTTTTATTCCTTCAGATAAAAAGTTCATTGAAAGTCTGTCACTTTGATAATGCGGACAACATTTAAAAGCACATGACACACGTTTTGTAGAAGCCAACTTCGAAAGACTTCAGTTAGTGTTTTTCAAAATGGATGTTGTGTTGGAACATATGTTTCACACTTCGAAGAGACTACTGTGAAAGCAAGCATGATACATAATTGATGTGATTTTGCTCGGAAAAAATATTTTCTAACCCAGCTTGTATAGGGATACGCTAGATGTTGTTAACCATATCGCTTGAAACAGACCGATTTCGGTCCTTTTAGTGAGACGAGTGGTTGCTACATGATACAGCTTACAATACCCTAGAACATCAGTGTTAAGAAAATATTGCAACAAAAAGATTGATATTCTGAAATATTAATATCTTTTAATAACCTGTGGTAGATATTTGTTTTAAATAATCATAAAACTCTTTAATGAGGTAGTTTAAGATCTACAAATTATTATTTTTTTCATAATTTATTTGCTGTGGCATTTCAGGCCATTAGCACAGTGTTTACCTATCTTTATTATTTTTACAGTTTTCCAAAGGCATCTTTTTGTTGCCCTGCCAGGGAATTGAATCCGGGACCTCTCGCTTTGCAGGTTGTGACCTAGCAACCTGTGCCACAAGGGCGACAGAATTTTTATTTAATATACAGAATACACCATATTAATGTGACATCAAACTCAGAAGCAAGAAGTCAAAATGTCTTTAAATACATGCAGCTTAGCTTATGGTTTAGAGCTTGAGTGGTAAGAATGTGTGTCTCTGAACCGAAGGGTACTGGGTTCGATCCAAGGGTTCTCCGTTCACTTTTTCAGTACATACTGTAGCATTAACATCAACCGAGGTTCTGGCATTGTATTTGAGCAAGTTGAATGTCTGCACATTCCGCCCTTCCGGAGGGGCATACAGCCGTCGGTCCCGTGTCCAGGCATGTTGGGCACGTCAAAGATCCCTACCCTCCTTACAGAAAGGCAGGGGTTTGGCAACATTTCCAGGATTGTGAGGTGCAACTGCTACCTGGCGTCCGTGATCGCCATAGTCTCTAAAATAGCCCGACGTTAAAGAAACAAAAACACACAACTTATGGTTTGAAAGAATCTAAGTTAAAAGTTGTTGAATAATTAATATAGACAAAGCACATATAAGGAATTTGTATATAATAATACTGTTTATTCACAAAAAAATATCACATTTGTAAAAATATATAGCTTGTGAACACGTAATAAAGAAAAAATAATTCAAGAAGTACTTAAAAATAGTACTTGTCTGTGAGTTTACACATATCCCAGTTGCTACGTCTCGCTGCCTAAGTGTACAAACACTATCTCTACAATCAACAAGTGTACTTCAAAAGAGACTAACAGAGAATTTTGTCAACTGTGAATGTTTAGGTGAAAAATTATGAATAGTTCCTAATCCAGTAAATAATAACAATCAAAATGTATTAGGGAAGAATATAATCGAACACAATATTCAATATTTGATGCGAATTAGATTCAGGGGAACCTACCCATTCAGCCTCTGTCCAGCTTTACCCTCCATATTAGCCTATACAAAGACTCCTTCGTGTAGCCCTCAAGCTGTGGTTTTTCTTCTCTAAGCCACTGGAACCTCATTCTTCACATCGGCACAGTATTTGGACTGAGCTTTCATGTTCTTGGCAGAATGTTCATCCAGTAGAACTACATCGATGCCGTCTTTTATGAATCTCCGACATAATATAGCCAAAGCAGACTGGGTATAATCAGGATTTGGTTGCAGGAACAGAATACCTCTATTTATTGAGGAGAATATTTACTTTCCCCTTTGGCGGCCCTCCCTCTACCTCAACAAGAGTTACACTTCCTTGGGCTATATGTTTCTGTTTTGCTTTGATACCCGATGCCATCCATTGCGTTTCTGGGATCCAGTGATATGAACTGTGGTATCCCATGTGGCCACCCATCTGCTCTTTAGGGCTTCTGGACTTATGGGTTAAGCATTTTGCAGTGTCCACATTTATCCCATGTGTAGTGGGTCCAATTGAACAGATCTCTGCGTGTTTAGGTTAGGTTATGAAGGGAAAATGAGGTTGCATTCCAGCCCGCAAGCCTGGTCTGTTTCACTGACGGATCGCGGCTGAAGGACCAACAATCCTCCGCGGCAGGAATATACATCGAGGGCCTGGGGGTGCGCGAAAGCTATGCTCTTGGCGCATATACCACGGCATTTGAAACAGAGGTGTATGCTATCCTGTCTGTGGTCAATAGACAGGATGTGAAGAGGAGTCCTGAGAAATGTGTGTACATCTGCTGGGATAGCCAGGCAGTCCTCCGGGCAGTCTGCACGGCCAGAATCAGGTCAACACTGGTTCAGGAGTGCGCTGACGCCCTCAGAGGGCTAGCCAGGACGAAGGAGGTGCAACTGGTGTGGGTTCCGGGACACTGTGGCGTAGCGGGGAATGAGGTGGCGAATAATCTCGCAAGACTCGGTTCCCGGCGGCCGTTCTGTGGCCCGGAGCCTGCGATAGGCATAAGTAGGAAGACAGTCTCTGTCGCCTTAGACAGGTGGACCGAGGAAGCAATGGAGAGGCACTGGGGGTCGGTTGGTGGCTGCAGGCAGGTGAGGGACTTCGTGGAGGGGCCGGACAGAGATAAAGCTGTCTGGCTACTCGGAAGGAGCCGACCTACGCTTCGCCGTATCCTTGGGGTGCTGACAGGCCACTGCGCCCTTAGAAGACATCTCACATTGATAGGCGTAGAGAGGGATCCCATTTGCCAGGAATGCGGCAAGGATGAAGAAACGTCTTACCACTACCTGTGTGAATGCGAGGCCTTTGGGAGTCTTCGAGCAGAATTGTTCGGATTGAGGACTCTGCAAAGGAATCAGGTAAGTACCGTTCAAGTGAAGGCCGTCACGGCCTTCATCTCGTGGTCGAGGCGGTTTGGCGACGGAACCGAGGAGTAGAGCATGGTTGCTGGGGTTGGCAAAAAGGGCCCATTGTGGCCTACTTGCTTGGCGTTGGCCTCCCCACCACTGCTACTACTACTGGTTTGACAGGCTTCTCTCAGGGCTTTTATGCCCGCTGTTGGGGTATTCTGCTATCTAAGCGAAATCACTTGCCTGTTTTGAAACTCACAGTGGAGGTCTCAGTCCTCAGCGTTATTCCACTTTTCTAGAGATCTAAGCCTCTCTCTGAGTTTGTCTGGACCCAACACCTGTCAGTGTTTGATTCAAGGAGATGTCACACGGGACTCCAGTTAGTTGCGTCTTACAACAGGCAGGAGATACCTTGAACCTGTCCTTTTTATTTCGTCCACGGACCCACAGGGGACTTACATGTTCAAGTATAACACTAATACAAGGGGATATGCTTGGAGCCCCCAAAGTAACGTTTGCAGCAGCTTACACCCCTGCGACCCCACACCTTAAGTTTTTAATAAACAACAAATGTCTAAGTCATGATCTGCCACATATTTTCAGAGTTGAAATACATAAAATTATTTTTCATATTTATTTTATGTTATGGTAATTGAACAATCACAGCACATATGGCAGTTCACTGTCCTCACTAAAGGTGTATTACAAAATTATAATTAAAAATTAAACCAAAGGTACTGGCCTGACTGGGCCTAATTTTTAAGGTCTAATTTATGGTAACAGTTTGATTTAATACATCGTCTGATAAAACTATCATTAGGTTTAAAATTATTGTATAACAGTGAATTGGACGTCTCTAAAGTGTACTTATAATCATAAAATAATGTTAGTATTAGTATGGAATGGCCAGAAGTGGCATTAGTTGTTGGTACAGCCCTTGTGGCCCAATTGTCCCAAAAGGTGGCCTTAGTGCAGTGGTGCTTCTGATTAATCTGGTTACACATGCTTTATAGGCGAGTTCGTAAGAACTCATGATAAAAGTGTAAGGTTGGACCTTAACAATTTTAAATTATGTTGGTTTTGAAAACATGTTAGCAGTTTCTCACATAAATTTTGTTAGGTAAAGTCAGGTATTGTAAGCACCCTAAGGAAATATCTATTTAGTTTCCTTTATTTGGGGTTTCAGACCAATGTAAAACCACATACTATCATCATACATCCATATATATGAAGGCACATTGAGTTAATTGTA
Organism: Tillus elongatus; assembly: GCA_964006375.1. Taxonomy (NCBI): domain Eukaryota; kingdom Metazoa; phylum Arthropoda; class Insecta; order Coleoptera; family Cleridae; genus Tillus; species Tillus elongatus. The sequence goes on along the minus strand of OZ023269.1, from coordinate 105,698,975 downwards.
AAATACTTGGAATTTTCAAAATATGATAGGTCGAATAAATCATCAGTTCTGCTGATATTGTCCTCACTTGCGTGAAATATCAGCACCTTTACATCTAATTTGAGCATATCGACAAATTCAGAGAGATGGTTTGACAAATTTCCAAAAAAGGTTCAAAAACAACATACTTAATACAAATGTTTCTATTTAATGATAATAAATCAACAAGTAATTATCTTATATTGTTTCTTTGAATTATGCCCACGGCTTATAGGGATGTTTTCTTTGAATTCTGGACTAGTTCCTTCTGACTTGGTATAGATTTTTGCCTTACTTGGAATGCTTGCTTAATTTCTCTATTGTATAATGTACCAATTATAACATCTGAGTGAGTCACTTCTTACTTCTTTTGCTCTTGTCGATTGAAATCATTCAAACTGACAGATACAGTAAGTTCTCGCATAACGTCATCTCATTTAATGTTGTTTCATTATAACGTCGCAGTTTGTTGTAGGCAAATGTATTGTTTAAGGTTGAAACTGATTCGGTATAACGTTGTTATTCTAAAAAAAAGTCGAGTAGGTAAAAAAGGGAGTACATATTATAATGTACACTGTGGGCATGTACATAATAATGTGTAAATGAATATTGTTTTAATACCATTTTGCAGTCACAAATATGTACATATGTATTTATATTATATTCATTTCCAATGATTCGTTTTACGTCACGTATGGTAAGTCCCTAACTAGGACTTTAAGTGGGGACTTACTCTAAATCATCAGCAGATTTTGCGACAATTCCTTTTACCAGTGTTACTGTTTCCAAAGTTTTATAATTGGAAGTAGAAACCGTTGGTTCTTATAATACGATAATTTCTGGAAAATGATTGTTACCATTACCTTCTTTTCTATTAATTTCAGGCTGTTAATCTTCTGCTGCTTTTGTCGAGTTTGCCTCTAAGGTTGGGGCTCATGTAGTCTGCCGCCACAAAATCTTGATTCGTTAAAATTTCAGGATTAAACGAGAATACCCCACATTTTGCGAATCGTGATGCCGCAGACTTTATGGTTACCTCTTTTTCATATGCACTTATGAACAACTCAGGTACATATTTTTTAGACACCGTCTTTCCAAGGTGTTGTGTAATTAAGTGGTTGGAGTTTGTGGGTGTTATGAGATGGCAGTAGTAACAACACAACATTCTTACTCTTTGCCTTGTCAATTACAGCTAGTTTTTTTTTTTTTTTTTAATCAGACTTGTGTCCATTTAATATAAAAAGAAAAGGCTGATCTGGCCTCAGGAGTAACAATTCTCACAAAGTTGTCAAACTTCTTTTTGAAACCTTCCTCGTTGGTCTAGTCTGTTGGTGTCGCAGCAGCAATAGCACCAACTTGACCTCTGTCGAGGAATTTGGGGCGTAATCTCACATTGGAAAAGATAAACATTGATGGAATGTAATGTTCCACTGTGCTGACACTACAGACTGCTGTGATTCCCGTTTGGCCAATCGTCAGGGCTCCCATTGAATTTTTCCCTTTCATAACGACATATACCAGGTGTATGTACTGTTCTGTAACCTGATTTATCGAGATTGTAGATGTTTTCTGATGGTATTAACAGCTCTATTTTCAGAATACCAAAGCTTCTTCAAATTGTTGAAGAAAAGTTCTGTCTTAGACTTGTTAATTCCAATAGCTGTTTGGATTGAAACAGCAACAAAGGGAACAGAATGCGTCTTCACAAAATCCTTAAATCAGTTATTTTCGGCTTCACACTTATTTTGGTTGAATGTGTTCTCTTTGTTTTGCAGTAGGTAAAGGAATATATGCTATTTGACCTCTTTGATAGAGAAGCCATGAAGTTTATTTATCATGTCTAGTAGAACATCAACAGATTTTTTTGTTATTTTGTCAGTACAGGCTTTTTTCCTAGATTCTCTTTCAAAATACAATGTTTCACCTGCTTGAATCTTTTCTAAGTATGTATTAAAGTCTGATGGGAAACACTATTGTTTAGCAGCATTCTGTGAAATGCTTTCGCCTAGTACTGCTTTAATTGCATTTTTGGTTTTCATTTCTGACCAAAGTGAGCATTTTTCTATCATATTTAAGTCTCAGTCTGCAAGAAAAATACAATGATCACTACAAAGGGACAGTACGAGCATATGTGGTGTTATATTACCAAGTGTGCTTATATCCTGATGACCTATATTCCACCAGTATGACATTATGGAAACACTGTTAGAATAACTAGAAACCTACCTCAGTAGAAGAAGCTATACTAGCCGTTGATCATCTAGGTCAATTGAAAACGCTGACCATTCTCTGCATGGCAACTTTATATACTGCAAACAAAACACGCAACAAAATTGCATATATGTAGTAGCATGATACACTGATTAAAAACCGACAGATGTTGACACCATTGACTCTAATAAATCAAATTTGTGTGATGCTCATATTACCTACTTTGCTCATTATACCCGACTAAACCCTATGTAACAAATAGTAAAAGATGATTATGAAGTGTGGGCCAACTCACTTCGAGAATTTTAAATCATATTTTATACAATTTTTTTCAGTTTATTAATTTAAATACTTTTTTATTATTGCTATTATTTATAGTTTTATTATTATATAAGTATTATTGTACTTTTTTACTGCGTTTTTACAATCTACATCGATGTAATTCTAGAATTTTAGTTACAAATAACATACATTGTTCTATCAACTTGTCTTTGATATAAATGGTAACATTATTTTTCTTAAATAGACTGTCTTCTGATTGTACTTTATCAACAAATTTAACTTTTTATAGATAGGAGAATTACATGTGAAATTTAGAAAAGATATTTAACCTATTTGCCTTTAATTGTATTTGTCAATACATTGTATGTTTTCTCCAGATCCACATAAGATACTCCCTTTAACTGTTATTTTTTGGTTTAGAAAACTTATGTTGGAATTTCCTCTGAGCTTAGTCCATGATTTAGGAAACACTTGATCATCACGTTTTTTGTATATTAAGTAAATCTTTTTTTTTTTGAATTAATACCTGTATATTATTAATTTTTTAACATACAATCTTTTCAAATTGCTTCAATATAGCATATAATACATTCACTTTAAGCATCCATTACATGTAATATAACTTTGAATTTAAGGAAAATTTGATTAAATCAAGCCAGCGCTGAGCATTCATTAGTTTATTACAGACAACAAAACATGTTTTATTTAACAGATGCGAAAAGCATCCTTTTCAATGCAACTATGTAAAGTAATTTGTTAAGATCCGATATTTATGACATGACCTTGGGTAGGCTCCATACTTGGTTCGCTACTGTTTAATATAAGTATTGATCATTTTAACATGTTTTTCGTGTTCACTTTTTATGTATGCAGAGGAATCTTCCCAAGTATTTTAAGTATGGATGACTGCATAGCTGCAGAAAAGTCTGGAGGTCCTTGACGAATAGCGTTGTCACCAACACTGTCAGAGACCTTGGGATTGCTTTTGCCAAGAGTTTATCTCTTAAGCTATATTATGAACATATTGTGAGTTATGCTTTTATGGCCCTTGGATTTCTAATTGGAAACAATGAGCATTTTTCTTTGCTGGATATTCTCACCCATGTGATGCTGTTGAGTTAGATCAAGGTTGAAAAAATACGTGCTGTGTTTAATTCAACTGAAAACCTTGGATCAATACAAAAGATTTGTTTTAATTTCTCAGTTTTTATGAAGATGACCAATTATCCCTTATTGGTTTCCCCAACGAAGGTTTGCTTGTGCCTTTTAATTTGAAGCATCCCGAAAAACACAGACAGAAGAGTTTAATTATAGTTTTGCATAAATTAATTATATATTTTGCTGACCAATCCTGCTTCAGCAATGTAACTTCAATGTACCTTATGTTGGTGCTCTTTTCCGAGGATAGTTTATCTTCTTCACAGCGCACTTATGTTTATCAAGTTAGTTATCCCTTAAATTGGCTTTTTAAGCTGCTGAATGATGTACAAATAAATAAATAAAATTCAAAACATTTGCTTGCATAATATTAAACATTTATTGATAATTTGTAACTTCATAACCTAACAAGTGGTGTTTTGCAAGACTCTTAATTCTAAAAACATGGTAGGTATGTTGCGAGATTACAATAATTCCTGTATAATACCTTCATTATTTTGAACACGTGCAATCTCACGAATTTAGATGTAGGGGGGAGATTGGCCATTTGGCTTTCGTCACCGCAACCTTTAAGATCTACTGGGACCTTTCCACGTATACCTTCTTTGAGAGTTAACGTTTCTTGCATTTGGATGGACAGGTGTGTTTTTTTTTCTCTCAGGGCTCGTCCGCGGCCTTGCCGCCCCGATAGCACCGCAACCCTTGGTTGATTGTGCATACCCTTAGTCTTACTCCACCCATTTCAAAATCACTGTGCCTTGAACTAGTCTGCACAGCGATTGGTAGGGTGAAGTTTTATATTGCTCTGTCTCCGGTCTAGACTGACCGTAGATCAGTTGTCTTTTGCGGTCCAGAGCTATACGCTCACACAAGATGTGCTGGGCTGATTCCTCCCCCTCGCCGCACAGTCTGCATGCGAGGTCCCCTTCGAACCGCCCCATTTTATGCAGGTGTTTCTTGACGGCCATGTGTCCCGTCAAGAGACCTGTTGTGTTTCTGAGCTGTCCTCTGCTAAGATTTAGCAGCTCCACAGCTCTCTTTGAACTGGGTCCGTCAATTATTGACTTCCCATGTCTGAGCCCTGGACAGTCCGCCCAGTACACCTTGTGTTGGTTGCTGACCCAGGACTTAATGGCTCCTCTGGCAGTGCTCTTTGACACGCCCAGAGCCGGTTCTGGTCCCATAAATGGTTCTGCTGACCCTCTCTTCGCGAGACTGTCAGCTTCTTCATTGCCTTTGACCCCCGAGTGACCCGGCACCCAGATGAGGGTCACCTCATTCTGCCCAGCCAGGTCGATCGTCTCGTCTCGGCACTCACTCACCAGCCAGGAATTTACCCGTGGGCTACTTAGTGCCTTAAGGGCTGCCTGGCTGTCTGTGGCTATGAGGATCCGCTTGGTGGTGTAGCCCCTCCTCTTGTTCTCCCGCACACAGTGCAGGATGGCGTACATCTCGGCCTGAAACACCGTTGCATGGGCTCCGAGGGAAATACTATGACTTACCCTCGGTCCTTCCGAGTAAACACCTGCCCCCGTCCCACGCTCCCCGCCGGATCCGTCCGTGAACCAGACGAGCGCGTCCCGTGGTATGCCCGGCGTCTCCTCCCGCCATGCCTCGCGGTCGGGGATTTCCACTGTAAAGTTGTTTTCCCTGCACATTCGCGGGCTCGCGAAGTCTGACCTCATTTCAAGCATGGGCTCCTTCACGATCTCCTGAATTTTGCAGTGGCCCCTGAAGCCTGGGTTGATCTTCAGTCTACCATTGCAGGCTAGTCTGTATAGTCCTAGCCTGGCCTCCCCCATAATAACTAAGTGTAAGGGGGGCAGATCCAGCAACACCTCCATGGCGGCTGTTGGGGTTGAAGACATGGCCCCTGTGATGCCTAGGCAAGCCATCCTTTGGATCTTGCCTAGTTTTTGTTTGGCACTGGATTGTGTCACCTTAGGCCACCAGACCAGTGCCGCATATGTTAACGATGGTCTGACCACCCTTGTGTACAGCCAGTGGGCCATACTAGGTCTTAGTTCCCACGTTTTTCCATATAGCCGCCTAGTGACGGCTAAGGTCATGACTGCCTTACGCAGTATTTTTCGGACAGGTGTGTTACCCAAAAGTTCAATCTAATTTGACTCTGTTAAAAGTCCTTGGTAAAATATCGGCACTTGATTTTTTTTTGGACAAGTAACTTGAGATATATTTTGTGTGTTTAAAATAATGGATGTTGTGTTGATGCTATATTTTAAAATGTTGAAATCGATCTCGGTACCTTTTGCATAGAAGACAAGCACGCTACAACTGAGCTATCTATTTGCTATATAATTACATTTTTTTTAGATACAGGAAAACTGCACGACTAATATGATATAACATTTTTTGTAGATGAAAAAATTAGCCAAGCTCTAGCAATAATAGTATTTGCAATATGCAAAGCTATGAAACCTGATAAATCTAATAACTCTGGACAGGGTATAGAGATTTGCATGGGAGTGTCGCAATAGATCCCAAAGACTGCGGTGACAAAGCTTGTACGGCTAATTTCGCCTACAATATAATCTAACCCAATAGTCTGCATCTGTTACATAACGAACATTTGTAGCATTCAGTGAACTGACACTCAGTGGTTGTTTGATTGATCAAATACTTAAATTCAAAGTTCTAAATCTTGTGAGTAGCTGAAGCCAGTATAATATGACAAGTTAATAATCATATACAGGTGTTTCATTTTAAAAAACACATGTTTATGTTGTATCGTTAAAACATGGAGGTCAATTGTTTTTCTGAAATGTCTATTAAATTCAAAAGAAAAAACACAGCATTCAATTTTAAGATTATTTTTCTAAACCGAATAATAAATAACTTAAGGTGGTAATATCTTATGTTAATCACCTATGTAAATGATACACCTGTGCATGTGCTACGTTTTACATTTTATGATATTTGTACCCTAAAATTTAACACTTTAGCAGGTTTTTGAAGCCTGGTACAAAACATTTACCATCTACAGAAAATGTTTGCCTCTCCTAAACAATTGAATTAATATTCTATTCTAGTTAAAAAAATGTTTTAATTCCATTTTAGTTCCAATAGACTTTCCTATAATAGTTACAATTAATATTTATACTAGTTAAATTATATGTGGTAAATTAGATCGATTATTGACAATACAATAATTTTTTTCATTATCCAATAAAAAACGGTTTTGTGTTTATTAAGGTAGTTATTTTTTGTATATAATGGAATTGTATGGTATACCTTGTTTATGATATACAGCAGTATATTTATAAAACTTAAAAATATACACACTTTTCATCTAATATTGTGTATATTTTTTCTTGAAAAAACACCTACATTGTTTTTAAATGCAAGTCCTAGGTTGCATTCAGTGTTACCAAATGCTGAATACCTATTTGATTTCTTAAGCAGGATGTCACCTAGCTCAATGGAACCAAACCTAGTTCATTTTGATGCATCTTTTGTTCCACCTGCACTATTAATGGATATTTTTTTAATAAATGAGTGTGAACAATCACAGGAAATGATATATTTGGATTTTGGGAGCCAGTTACATAACATATTTTATATTATTATTAGTTTCCAGAATTCCATTAGCTGGAACATAGGGCCTCTACGAGACTTCTCTACCCGACCCTGTTTCTGGCATCAACCTTGATCTCGCTCCAGGATTTTTCCAGATCATTGGCAGGTGATTTTCGGCCTGCCTCTTCCTCTGCTGCCTTGGATTTTCTAATCAAGTACGCTTCTTACAAAATTGTTTTGTGGTTTTCAAACTGTATGGCTCAGCCATCCCCACTTCCTGTGACATATTTCGAGTTCAACCATTCGTTGCCCTGTTCATGCCCACAAATTTTCGTTGGATATCTGTTCCGGCCAGAAGATGAGCAGAATCCTGCATAAACATTTATTGATGAAGACTTGCAGTTGATTGATAATGGTCCTTGTGTCTTTCCAAGTCTCGCATCCATACAGCCGAACTGATTTAACATTTTTGTTAAAAAGTCGTATCTTGGTGTTCAGGGAGTATATTCTAGAAGTCCATACTTTGCTGAGCATGCTGAAAGCCACCCGTGCATTCTGAATTCTCTGCACCACATCACGCTCCGTCCCGCTATTGCCATCTATGACGCTCCCGAGGTATGTGAAACTATCCACCCTTTCGATATTTGTATTGTATATGTATAGTGGACCAGTACTTGGCGTCATCATACGGATCTCCTTTGTCTTACCGATGTTTATTTTGAGACCAACCTTCTTCCCTTTAAATTCCAGTCTCCGCATTTTCCGCCTCAAAGCCCCCAAGGTGTGGGGGAGCAAGTATATTTCATCCGCGTAGTCCAAGCCCTCCAAACTAGAGATAAGTGTCCATCTTATGCAGTTTTGGACGTTACTGACCTTTTTCAGTACAAAGTCGAGGACTATAGATTGAATAGTATTGGTGACAGAACACAGCCCTCTCTTACTCTGTTTCTAATGTGTATTGACGCATTAAGGTGACCTCTATGTGAGATCCTGCATGTTGAGCCAAGGTACAGTTATTTAATGATGTTGATAATTTTGGATATAACACCCCTCTCATCCAGCGATCTCCAGATCGCCTCATGTGCCAAGGCTCTGTTAAAATCCATAAAAACCATCACCAGGAGGGAGCGAAAGTAAATGGACTGCTCAATTATAATCTGCAATGTGTTGATGTGGTCAATGCATGAGTTTGATCGTCTGAAGCCCGCCTATTCGTGGCATTTTGTAGACTTCACAGCTTCCTCAAGACGGTTGTGTATAATGAAAGCTAACAGTTTCACTATTACATTTAGTAGTGTAATGCCGCGCCAATTAATTACAGCATACACATATTTATATAGCTACTGGATAAGGTGCAATATTAGAAAAGGAACAAAAAAGTATCATATAGTTCTGCAATCTGGCCAGTTTTTTTGGATACTTTACTTCATACTACAGGAATCGTATATATAAAAAAATGAAAATATTATCTTAAGCCCTTATAAAGAATTATCATGTGTACAAAATCTTTCTAGTCAAATACACTAACTGTCATTTTAAAATGTTGGACTTTAGAGAAAATGACTATATTACTATAGAAATTATATTTTGGAAAGATATTTCATGAGTATAAAGCTAAACTACCAATAACTTAACAAGAGAAATGTTTAGGTGCCTACATTGGGAGTATTTAGAGACGATGGTAAATGTAGCATAGCATTTATAAGAAGAAGGAATGCGATAGCAAAGCAAGTATTCAATTGATAAAATACTGTTCTCACTTGTAAACATTTTAACGTCAAGCTTTTTTTAAATTATGCATTTGGAGTATTATCATGTATGAGATTGAAAGCAGGACATGAAGAGAATGGAAATGGAAATGTGGACATGAAGAAAAATTATAAATACGAGGTTAACTGATAGAAAGGCAAGTAAAAGTGTGAAGAGGTGAGAAGAAAGATGCTGGCTAAGAAAAATTGACAAGCGGAAGGCAAAATTTATTGGACATATTGTGAGATATAATAACTTTGTAATAACATTATTTGAATGACATATATTTGGAAAAAAGGTTAGAGCTAGACAAAGAGCGACACTTCTGAAAAACCTGGTCCAACTGAAGTGTGGAAGCTACAATAATATATGATGAAAAAAGCTGCTGGAGACAAAAACTTGTGGTTGCGACGACAAGGCGACATCGCCTGTAGACTCTGATCATGATTTTTCACAACTTTTGATTTTTATATTTTACAACGAATGACAGAAGAGTAGTTTGGCAGCAAAAATGACAAGATAAGCTTGTATTGGAGTTTTTTAAGCACTTAAAATTTTTGTATACAGATATAATCTTAAGCTTATAATAGAATAGGTTTGTGTCGAAAAATTTTGTGCCCTATTTTAGATACGTGACTTGGCGAAAAGTGGTTAGAAATGATATAAATTTGATATTTTTAAAGTCCAATTTCAACACATTTCACCTTTTGACTTAATATAATAACGACGGACGAGAAAAAAAATCAAAGAAAAATGAGTATCGTTTTGAAACGAGCAGGTTTATCAACAACAACAAAATACAATAAAAAAACTCTGGACGCAGCAAGTGCGTTATGGTAGTGAATTTTCATAAAACTATTTTTTAATAGCAATAATGTGTTTTTTTAAAGAAAGCAGGCATCACATTTGGTTACCAGTATAATCTATATAGTAAAAGTCTGGACGCAGCAAGTGCGTTATGGTAGTGAATTTTCATAGAAATGATCTGGCCAAATATTTTATTACAACATTTTTTTACTGTAACATAGAAATCTTAATTTTGGTGTATAGTTTACTTTTTATATCGTAACCCTACCTACCAAATTTGGTTATCATAGATTTTTTATTTTTGAAGATAAACAATTTTTTTAAATGAAAACTCAACATTTTTCCGGAAAACCTCGTCCGATTTTTTTGATTAACGAACTTGTCAAAGCCATTTACAAAAGGAAGGTGTATGCCAAATTTTATCAAAATCGACCTATTATTCTTTGAGATAAAAAATTTTTTCGAATGAAAACTCAAAATTTTCCTAGAAAACCTCGTCAGATTTTCCTGACTAACAAACCTGTCAAAGCCATTTACAAAGGGAAGGTACATGCCAAATTTTATTAAAATCTATTAAACATATAAAAATTGAAACTGACCTCGGATATGGGTTCTAGGGGTCCTAGATCGCGCTCATTTGAAGAAATTTTTTCAAAATTCAAAAGTCGAGATCTCCTCATTATTGAATTTTTTCTAAGAAAATTCACTAAAAACAATGTGCCATGTTTCATCAAAATAACTTTATTGTTTGAAAATGTAAAAAAAATTCCGAAAGTAAATTTAAAGTGTTCCCGAAAAAACTCGTTTTTTTGGTCAACCTTATAGGTTAATAGCAAATTGAACTATTCAAATATTAAGCATTTGATCAAAATTCGCTACCATAACGCACTTACTGCGTCCAGAATTTTTGTTCTTACAAACATGCATTATATTTCGATGGAAAATGCAAAAATGCAATAACATAAGGCGTGTTTGATTAAAAAAAAAAGAAAATTTGTATCACCAACGACTTATGGGCCACCTGTGATTGTAGAAATAATTTTTTAAGATGTAGCTCAAGACACCCTATAATTAATATATACAAATTTTTTTTTATATCTTGTGTAATAACATATATTGAGCTTTATTGATTTTTTTTAACGAAAATTCTACAAAAATTATATACCATTAACGATAAACTCTATAGCTAAGACTACTGACAAGCGTCAGAGAAAGGGTCATTTGAAATGAATTTTCTGGAAACATTTTATTAAAATGAAGGACAATGACGGTTGAAACTAAGACTTCAGGGTTTGTAAAACATTCTTCTTGAGATATTTTTCCTAAATGTTGCCAATTTTGACGTTTAAATCGCAACTTTGACGTTTTGTGAAAAAGCCCAATTTATTTTTGTTTAAATGCCTATAACTTTTTTGTCTTTTGACTTACAGAGCTAAATTTTGGTAGGTAACTTTCCTATAATGATATAAACCCGCGTATAAAATCTGGTTGCCCTTACTTTGTTAATTTTGGAGATATAAATTTTTTTCGAAAGAAAACACAAAATTTTCCGGGAAAACCTCGTCGCATTTTCCTGGATAACGAAGTTATCCAAGCCACTTGCAAAACGAAGGTACTCACCAATTTTGACGTTTAAAATCGCGATTTTGACGTTTTGAGGAGAACCCAAATTTATTTTTCTTTGAATGCCTGTAACTTTTTTGTCCTTTAACTTACGGAGCTAAATTTTGGTATGTAACGTGCCTATAATGATATAAACCCGCGTATGAAATTTGGTTGCCCTTACTTTGTTAATTTTGAAAATATTTTTAAAAATCGATTTTTTTCGAAAGAAAACACAAAATTTTCCGGGAAAACCTTGGCGGATTTTCCTGGCTAACGAACTTATCCAAGCCATTTGCGAAAGGAAGGTACTCACCAAGTTTTATCAAAATCGGTCCATTATTTTTTAAGTTATAGGTGTGACACACACATATATATATATATATATATATATATATATATATATATATATATATATATATATATATATATATATATATATAAACATATAAAGTCTGAAACTGACCTCGGATTTGGGTTCCGGGGGTCCTAAATAGCGCTCATTTGAAGAAATTTGTTCAAAATTTGAAAGTCGAGATCTCCTCATTAGTGATTTTTTTTAAAGAAAATTCACTAAAACGGGGTACCTATATATATTTGTTTTTAAAGTCCACTACAAAATAATAAAGATTTGCAAAGCGATTGATTTTTGATTCCCTTAAAATGGTAGGTAACTAAAAGAGAGATCATTAATATTATCTTATTATACAAAACAATTCGTGGAAAAAAATTGCTGGCTTCGCTGGATGAAAATTACATTTTACTGTCATCTCTTGAACATAGGTAACCTATGATTGCCCAAAACAGTTCATATAGGTAATTACTATTAATGATATGATTAGATTTACATTAAAAAGTCGATTATTTTTAGGGAATGAAAATTAAGACAATTTTAGTATTTCATGTATTTTGTATAATCCTGCGCAAGCTGTCCCAGTTACTTGTGGAACCTGTAGGAAGAGTTCACCAGGCACCAATAGTCTAATAATTAAACACCTCTGTCAACGGGGTCCGTTAACCCGTCCTTATGCTTAGGAGTGTCCGCTGGAACTCAACTGTTGCCAATTTGACAAAGTGGAATGTCAGACAATAATGTCACAAAATAGTGCTTGAAGCTTAAAGTCAATAGTTCGTTCTTCAGTCCCCAACCGCTGAAATGTATCGGTAGTCAGCAGATAAGTACCTAAACTCAGCTTTTGGCGCCTGGAGGCCATTAAGTTTGCTGCGTTTAAGCACTCAGATGTTGCCTGTTGGTACAATTCAGCTGTTGGAAATCATTTGAACGCAATGTTCTTCAAGCAGTATTTTGACATATGTATCTGTCATTCTAAAATTGCGCGCTACAGTCTGTACTCATAACCCCAAATCAAAATTTTTAAAATGTTTTAAAACCGAAAATGGATAATGAAAATAATGATCAACTTGTAGAAACCTAATTCTGACATAATTAGCTGACGATCCATCTAACTGATATCAATGTGATAGGATTTTTTTTTTTGTTCCCTCAGGGCTCGTCCGCGGCCTTGCCGCCCCGATAGCACCGCAACGCTTGTTGTGATAGGATTGGCGATAGAAAATTTAGCTGTGTTAGTAGATATTAGTGCCTCCTAAAAAAACTAAACCAACAAGAAATTAAGATTAGTACGGGGATGTAATATCAAATTAACTATTTTAGAACACCTCGAATGAGTTTCCATGGGATTGAGAATCACAAAGAGTACGTATCGCATGCATTGAGTTAGTTGGCGAAAATTTACTCCGCTTTGAGAAATCGGCAACAGTTGAGTTCCAGTCGAAACACCTTGCGGTCCTGGTGAACGGATATGTTGCCTCACGTATTTAACTATGAGACTATAGGAGCCCGGGCAACGCAGCGTATAATCGATCATTAAAGTAGACCATGATAGGAGTGTCTTCGTTTTTCTAGGGTTCGGTTCAATGTTAGGCTTGGTGCAGTTTGGATGTGAACTGTATTCTTGCTAAAAACCATTGAATAAGTATAAAGCCGAAAAACATATATATATATATATATATATATATATATATATATATATATATATATATATATATATATATATATATATATATATATATATATATATATATATATATATATATATATATATATATACACACACATATATAATCTGTAATTTTCGAACTGTTTAGTTAATTAACTGTTACAGAAATCTGCGCGGATTGTCACCATATAATTGCGTGTCTGGTGGTCTAAAGAAAAGGAGAGGCTAAATGCTGCTTAACGTATGGTAGTTCACGTATCATCCGAGTGGTGTCTCTCTTGGTTCACCCCGCTAGCTTGAAACTTTGAAACCAAACAAAAACAAAGTTAGAAAGCTAGTGATTAAGGTCTCCGACCACTAATAAATCTAGTTTGTATATTGCATTGAGATTTACTTACAGTATAATGCAAAAATGAACGAAATATCAGTCAAATGCAGTATAATCAATGATGGTACTATTTTGTGTCAAGTGCTTAACTATTTAACGAAAGGAAGTAGTATAATTGATATATGTCAGAAAGCTGTACCTTTGACAGTTAACGTTTCACTCCACAAAGAAGAAACGCATCACAGCGAAAAGATTACTATAACAAACCCAAGATAGTGAAGAAAATGAAGTTCTAGATAATTTATTAGATAAACGTCCTTTTATTAACAAGGGAGACTCAGATCATGATTATGTGTGAAATGAGTGTAGTTTCGAACATGTGATGAGCACTGACATTTTTGAGAACCCAATTCATCACAATACAGTTCGTAGACGTCACGACGTTTCGCTAACAAAGTTAGCGTCATCAGGGAGATGAATAAAGATGATTGATCCCTTCATTTAACGTCAGGTCTAAAAACTGATTTTTTTATTCATCCCTCTGATGACGCTAACTTTGTTAGCGAAACAATCGTCAGGTCTGAAAACTGTATTTGGAGTTGTGTACATAGTATAGGTGTTCATATTAAAATAAAAGTCAATTTCAGTTAAGTGGTAACATCGCCACCCTCAATCCCATTTAAGTGGTGTCATCTTTTTTAACCATTCTGTATAAAGCTGCGTGCCAAATTTGGTTACCATAGCTTTATAATTTTCCCGGAAAAACTGGTCTTATTTTCCTATGGCTAACGAACTTATCCAAGCCACTTGCAAAAGGAAGGTATAAAAATATACAGGTGTTCTATTTGAAATTCCAAAGTTGAGGTCACTTCTGGTCTAACTGGATGTGATAAAAATGATGTTATATGTCTAATAGCTAACTCTCAAATTACGTTAAATTATCTTAATAAATAAAGATTCTAGAGGGGGTGAGCCATTTTTGAGTCGCACGCACACACACACACACACACACACACACACACACACACACACACACACACACACACACACACACATATATATATATATATATATATATATATAAATTGATATATGTGTTCTAGGATCTAGTTCGCGCTAAGTTGAAGAAATGTTTTCAAATTTCAAAAGTCGCGATCTCCTAATTAGTTAATTTTTTCTACGAAAATTAACTAAAACATTATTTCGTCTTTAAGATCAACCATTATATTATCAGAAGAATGAGCTATACAACAAATCATCGCATAACGCTAACAAATATTTTGATTTAAAAATATTCTACTTGATAAAAACACTTGTTTGAAATATCGCGTGCATGCCGAGCCAACCGCCGAATTTTAATTTCGCACCATATATGGTAACGTGAACATTTGCATGCATTTTGCTATCAGTGTTGAAGTTTAGAGGACAGTAGGTAGGTCAATGATATAGCCATTATAAGATCATTGAGGTAGGTGTATTTATTATTATTGTCGCAGAATAATTATGTTATGAACATACTGTAGAGCTTTATCATTTATACTATATTATACTGATATATCTATCTATGCATCTTGCACTACACACCCTACTCAATTTAGGAATCGAATAATATAATTACGGCCTAATAAACATTTTAATATCATGCTAATAATATAATATAATAATATAACAGTAAGTAAATCTTCATTGAATATAATAAACTAGATTCAGCAGTCGAAGACGGAGCATGAGGCTAACGTTGGTTTTGTTTGTTTCCGAGTTTAAAATCAGCCCACTAAAATATTTCTGTAAGGACTAGACTCCACTTGGGCATTACGTGAACTACCGTACGTTGAGCAGCATTTAGTCCCTCCTCAAAGAAACAGTAGTTATGTTTTGCGTTCAGAAACATTTATTATCGACTGGTTAATTAATTTTTTTTCCATAATCATCAACAAAATCCAGACTTTTAGCTACTGATGTTTCGCTAATAGATTTTTCTGTTCCTAGCCTAACTTTTGTGTTTATTAGCTACCATTACCTATTATCCATGACAATGATGTATTTTCCACAGGCAACATTTGTCTGTGAGTAACTTCAACTCTCAAAGTGTGCTGAGGCAGTTTCTGAATACTATTAATAATTATAAATCGATGAACTGTAAAAAAAGTTAATAAGGCAAAATTTATAAAAAAGTTCGGGGCGAACAAGTGCGTTATGGTATCGAATTTTCATTAAATGCTTCAAATTTCAATAACTCAATTTTATGCAGACCTAGAAAGTTGGTATTTTATGGTATGTAGTAAGGTCTTTACCGTAGGCACAATCAACCAAGGGTTTCGGTGCTATCGGGGCGGCAAGGCCGCGGACGAGCCCTGAGGGAACAAAAAAAAAGGTCTTTACCGAGGCAACACATCCACCAAACTTTATCAAAATAGCTTTGTAATTTTCGGAGATAAAATTTTTTTGAAAATAGAATTCAAAATTTTCCCGGAAAACCTTGTCTGATTTTCCTGGCTAACGAACTCATCCAAGCTATTAATAAAAGAAAGCCACTTGCATCAAAATTGGTTAATCAAATCTGAATGAAAACAGTAAAACATTCATTTATGATTAGCGTGATGGATTAGCCTTCTGATCACCGCATGTTTGCTTAAATATTGGAATTGAACCAGACAAAGCCAACCTTCTTTGGCTTTTCCGCATTAATTTTAATTTGATATACTTACCTTTTATCAGCATAAACAAAAAACTAGCTTCGAACGGAAAATGAATCGTATATGGATTATTTTTTTTAAGGTTACCACTCAACAGATATTTACTTTTCGCTCATAGCTATCTAAAATTTAGTTAATTTTATTACACTTTTTTTTCTAAAGTATTGTTACGCAATGAGGGTGTGATCATTGAATCAGTGCCATATGTTGTAAGTGGGGTGAGTGGGGTGAGTGGGGTCGAGGAGTCGGGGGCAAGCTGAGGAAGCTGCACGAGGTGACCCTGCTTATAACTAAACATGGCGGATCTAGACGTGGAAGTCGAGAAAACTCCCCCAATCCACGGTGTCACGTGACCCGTGCCTAGGGATGGATGGCACCAGGGTGATGGGAACAACATGGAGAAAAATATAAATAAAGCCAAAACCAATAAGGCTCGGAGAGTGGCTCCCGCCAGAGACTCGTTCCTTGAGTCTATTCCAGAAACGGAGACGAACCAGGGGGCGGCAGCGTCCGCGGACTCTGGAGGTCTCACGACCGACGTAGCTACGGGTGATCAGTGGGTAGGTTCGGCCACAAACCTGTCCCCGACACCCAAGCTGGAGGCTGGGTCCCACCGGAGGGCGGCTATCTCTGGGGACCCCTCCACCAGTAGTGAGGACCTTACTGCGGGAGTAGACGGACTGTCCCTGCAGTCCGAGCGTCTTTCCGGGGCGCAAAGAAAGAAGCTCCGGAGAGCGCAGAAAATGGCGACCGGGGCGTGGACGGTCGAGAAACCTGTAAATGCGCAAGAGGGGAGTGCGAGTCAGAAGAGGCCACATGCAAAAAGGGCCAGTGTCGGAACATCGGCGCAGACTGGCTCGTATAGGGAGGCTGAGGAGGGCCTTGGGATGGCGGTGATTGACAGACGCCATCCTGAAGTTACGCTAGACCAGGGGAAGGCGGACCTGATACAGGCTGCGGTGGACTTTCTTCAGGAAGGGGAGAGCCCACCTCAGTTCCACCGGGCGCGCCTGGCGGGGGTATCCTCTGGATAACCTGTGCTGGCCTGCAGTCGCGAGACTGGCTGCGGAAAACGATCGGGGGCCTCGGTCAGATTTGGGAAGGGGCGGACACCGATGTGGAGGATCGGATGGGCCGAGGGACATTACTGTCGGATCGGCCTATCTACCAGGGGACAGCACGGACCCTCCTCCACCCAAGGAATTGGAGCAGCTGATGGTGGGTAGCAGAGCAGGTGGATGGCAGACCATCATCGGCATGGATGCGAACGCGCACCATGAGTTGTGGGGAATCGCGGACACAAACTCTAGAGGTGAGTCACTTTTACAATTCTTTATGAAATTTAGTTTAGACATATTGAATAGAGGAAATAAACCGACCTTCGTCACAACACGGCGTCAGGAAGTTTTAGGTCTAACAGTTTCCACCCAGTTTCCGGGTGACTTTATTAAGAACTGGGCTGTGTCTGGGGAAGTGAGTAGTTCAGACCACAGATACATCCGGTTTGAAATCGCCAAAGTCGAAAGACAAACGGTATAGTACCGGGACCCTCGCAAGGCGGACTGGGAAGCTTACAGGGCAGACCTAGCAGTGGAACGGCGGGGCGTTAAGAGTACCATAGACAATTCAATAGACCTCTAGATTGCGGCAGTCCAAGTGCGAGACGCAATCATCTCGGCCTATAACGCCAACTGCCCCCTGAAAATGAGGGCGTCAACCAGGAACGTCCCGTGGTGGAACGAGGACATCAGACAAAGGAGGATGCAGGTTCGTTAGCTGTTCAACGCGGCCAAAAGTTCGGGTGCATTAGATGAATATAGAAATGCCCTAACGAGTTATAATAAAAGATTGAGGGACGCTAGGTAGGAGTCGTGGAGGAGGCACTGCGAGGAAGTGGAGAACACATCCGAGAGTCCTCGACTACACAAGATCTTGTCCAAGGGCACTCATACCAATATAGGCTCCTTTAAAACACCCACGGGAGGATTTACAAGCTCGGGGAGGAAACTATGGAAGTTTCACTACAGACGCACTTCCCCGGCTGCAGCATAATAAACCAATCACCTCCGGACTGGGAACACTCAGAAATAGAGGCGCCGTACAAGCGGGCATCTAGAGTAGACTGGACAGTCGCTAAAGAGGTGGTTACCTGGAGCAAAATTAGATGGGCCATTAACAGCTTTAAGCCATTCAAATCCCCGGGATTCGATGGAATAATGCCAATCATGCTCCAACAGGGTATATACATACTGGCGCCGGTGCTTACCCTCATTATGAGGGCCAGCCTGACTCTAAGGTATATTCCGAGGGCATGGGAACTGGACAGGGTTGTATTCATTCCTTAACCTAGTCGCCCAACAGACCAGGCAAAGTCCTGAGGCCAATAAGTCTCATGTCCTTGCTAAAAACAATGGAAAAACTGCTCGACCAGCACATTAGGGGCGGTGTGCTGGAAGGATGTCCCCTACACTGCGGACAATATGCATACAGAGCATGATTCTCAACAGAAACAGCACTGCACCAACTGGTGCTAAAACTGGAGAATACGCTGGAGGGGGTGGCGCTGGGGGCCTGTCTAGACATAGAGGGGGCCTTCAGCAACACATCATTCGGCTCGATACTGACAGCTGTCAGAGCGGGAAATAAAGGAGGCCTGCTGCAGGTGGATCGGTTCTATGCTCCGGGACAGGGCGATGTTCATCTCACTCACGGGACGGACTCTGCTGGCGGGGATCGCGGCGGGGTGTACGAGGTACAGGGCTATGCGGACGCCATTATCATCATAGTGCGAGAAAATGGTGCACAGTCAGTGTGGGAGCGCATGCAGACAGCACTGAAAGTGGTGGAAGGGTAGACGGTTGGCCAAGGGCTCGGGGTGAGCCCCAAGAAAGCAACCGTCATACCGTTTACGAGGAAGAGGAAGTGGGAGAGCTACAGAACTCTCACTCTATACGGTAGAAACATCCCAATGGCCAAGGACGTCAAATATCTTGGGGTCGTATTGGACTCTAAGCTAACCTGGAATGGTCACGTTGAAAAAATAATGCGTAAGGCAGTTGTGACGCTAGCCGTTACTAGCCGGATATATGGAAAAACGTAGGTCTAAGACCTAGTATGGCCCACTGGCTGTACACAAGGGTGGTCAGACCATCGTTAACATACGCGGCACTGGTCTGGTTACCTAAGGTGACACAATCCAGTGCCAAACAAAAACTAGGGAAGATCCAAAGCATAGCTTGCCTGTACATCACAGGGGCTATGACTTGAACCCCAAAATCCATCACGGAGGTGTTGGTGTATCTGCCACACCTACACTTAGTTATCATGGGGGAGGCCAGGTTAGGACTATACAGACTAGCCGGCAATGGTAGACTGAAGATCAACCCAGGCTGCAGGGGCCACTGGAAAATTCAGGAGATCGTGAAGGAGCCCATGCTTGAAATGAGGTCAGACTTCGCGAGCCCCCGAATCTGCAGGGAAAACAATTTCACAATGGAAATCTCCGACCGCGAGGCATAGCGGGGGGAGATGCCTGGCCTACCACGGGACGCGCTCGTCTGGTTCACGGGCGGATCCGGGAGGGGAGCGCGGGACGGGGACAGGCGTTTATTCGGGAGGACCGACGTTATGTCACAGTATTCCCCTCGAAGCTCATGCAACGGTCTTTCAGGCCGAAATGTACGCCATCTTGCACTGCGTGCGAGAGAACAAGAAGCGGGGCTACACCAACAAGCGGATCCTCATAGACACAGACAGCCAGGCAGCCCTTATGGCCCTAAGTCCACAGGTAAATTCCAGGCTGGTAAGTGAATGCAGATACCGAATGAGGCCACTCTCATCTGGGTGCCGGGTCACTTGGCGGTCAAAGGCAATGAAGAAGCTGGCAGTCTCGCGCAGAGAGGGTCAGCAGAATTATTTATGGGACCAGAACCGGTTCTGGGCGTAACAAAGAGCACTGCCAGGGAATCCGTTAAGTCCTGGGTCAGAAACGAACACAAGGTGTACTGGGTAGACTGTCCAGAGCTCAGACAAGGGAAGTCAGTAATTGAAGAACCTAGTTCAAAGAGAGCTGTGTAGCTGCTAAATCTTAGCAGAGGATAGCTCAGGAACATAACAGTAATCTTGACGGGACACATGGCCGTCAAGAGACACCTGCATAAAATGGGGCGGTTCGAGGGGGACCTGGAATGCAGACTCTACGGCGAGGGGGAAGGAATCAGTCCAGCACATCTTGTGCGAGTGTAAGGCTCTGGGCTGCAAAAGACAGCTGATCTACGGTCAGCCTAGACCGGAAATAGAGGAATATAAAACTTAATCCTACCAATTGCTGTGCAGACTTGTTCAAGGCACAGTGATTTTGGAATGGTGGAAGTAGAAAAAACAAAGATCATGCACAATAAGCCAAAGGCTGCGGTGCTATCGGGGCGGCAAAGACGAGGACGAGCCCTAAGGGAGAAAAATATATGTTGTAAATACGTTTAATAAGTTCCCTTTAATATCTAAGCCAAAGAAAAAACTAATGTGTCACAAACCAAGAGCTTCGCCAACTCCGAAGGGCTGGCAAGCAAAAAGCGGTAGCCTCTCTAACTCGACAAGATAATGCACTAGCCAAAACAGATAATTATGGGAAATTATGTATTTTTAGTTGAAACACTATCTCGCAGGGTTACTTGCAAAATTTCAATCCACTCTTTTAATAAAAATTAGCTGGTTTTCAAAAATTAGCTCCATGAGAACCACGTCATTTAACCTGTCTTCTTCCGTAGTACTGGGAAGCCGCGTGTTTATTCTTCTTAAATCACCAAATGATCGCTCAATTGTATAGGTAGTGCACGATTAAGCTAGCAAAACCAGTAAAGCTTCTCACCTATAAGAAAATAATTGACGAGTTTTCTTAAGAACACCAATTTCCCTTAGCTCCTGATGCGTCATTTTTTGTCTACTCAATTTGTTGTCATGGTTCTTAATTCTGACTTTATTCCTTTCAAATAGTAAAAATTGTGAAATATTACGTCTCGTCTACGTGCGATGGATAGAAAAACTTTAGAATAAAAATGCTGGCGTATTCTTATTAAAAAATCATAGCTGCATAAAGAAGAAATGATTAAATCTAGAGACGGAGTTATTTAAGATCTTCTCCGAAATTCCGATTGGGTTAATGCTTACTACGATGCTGTTGCTTATTGACAACTCGCAACGATAACGGGTTTATATCCTTTAGTTTTTTGTTTCCCAATGATGTGATTGACATTCCTCTGTGATCTTCTCGATGGTGCCTTAGTAACTGAATGATTCGCTGAATGTTCCGCGAGGCTTTGACAAGCCTACGTATTGGAAGGCGTTAACCACTATGGTTCTAGTACAGCTGAGTACTTAGCGATCAAGAATATTGCCACTGCGAATGGATTTATAGAAGCCGTTGTATCGAAGGTTAGGTTAGATTAGGTTCTAAAGTGAGCAGGTTATCTCAGTCCCTCCACTGCGACCCTAGGCCTTGTATAGCTCACGCCTAATTGTTTCAAATTTCACCGATCAAATCCAGCCTCACACAGAAGTCGACAATTTTTGAGGGTAAAAGTTGGTCCAAATCTGGTGGTGAAAGTTGGGTCTTGCCAAAGAGCAGGTGCCTAATTGTGTCCACTGCTAGACGGGAATATAGCACGTGCTCTGCTGTTTCGTCACTTGTCATAAACAGTCGGCACCCGTATTTTTGTCCAAGCCCAATTATGTGCCGCTTCATGTAACTGGATGGCGTTTTGTTTTGACATAAAGGGTTTTTATCGCCTGCATTATTTCAAGAACATGCTCCTTGAAAACACTAATACAGATGTGTTTTTTGACCATCTCGTCTCCCAAAGGCGTACAATATTTGGAATTAGGTTTCGGCTCAAAGCTGCCCAGGGTATTACGAATTTCAAGTATTGCGTTGAGATTGTTCATAACAAGATTCTGTTTGTGCAATTATCAATGAAAGAACATTATACCTTATACTTTTTTTACGTAGAACTGATTGAACACCACCTTCTTTGCTAGACGTCGTCGACCAACTATCAAATCCCAAACCAACTCATTGTTCAAAACTCGTTGGTCTGCCATTGCCTGCCGATGGCATTCAACAGCACACGGTGTTCTAGATGGTCACCCATCCAAGTACTGACCGTACCCGATGTTCGGTGATCGCATCGATTTTCAATTCAATTGAAAAATTGAATGCATGTGTGGCGTGTTTGTTGCCAGCCCTTTGACTTCTGTTGGTATAAAATCAAAGTCTAAATAGGTACCTGTCATCACATTTTCGATATATACGCTTGTAGCCACCGTGTGCTGTTGAATATTCTCGGAAGGCAGTGGCAAACCACCGAGTATCTTTGTCAAACAGTATACTGAGATGGCTTTTTAAAATTAGTAGAAACAATAAACCATATTTTATCAAAATTAGTTATTCTTTGAAAATGTAAAAAAAATTCCGAATATAAATTTAAAATGTTTCCGAGAAAACTGGTTTCCTAGCCAACAAACCTTAGGTTAATAGCAAATTGAGTTTAATCAAAATTTGAAGCATTTAATGAAAATTGGCTACCAAAACACACCTACTGCGACTAGATTTTTTCTTATAAACATGCATCATATAAATGCAAAAATGCAATAATATAAGGGTGTTCGAAAAAAAATTGTAGGTATCACCAACGACTTATGGGCCACCCTGTGATTGTCAAAATAAGTTTATAAGACGCAGCTCAAGACACCCTATAATACAGCTTTTTCTCGTATCTTGTATAATAACAACTACATATATTCAGCTTTGCCGTAGAAATTCGTAAAAATCCTCTATATATGTAAACAGATCAAAACGGAAACTAAACCAGGATATGGATTTTAGGGGGCCTAGTTTGCGCTTATTTGAAGAAATCTTTTTAAAATTCGGAAGTCGCGGTCTCCTCATTAACAAATGTTTTCTACGAAAACTAGCTAAAAACTATAGACCTTTAAACCATAAATTTAACTAAAACTACCGTCAAAGCATCAGAAAAGGGGTCTATTTGAGATGAAATTTCTGGAAATATTTTAGTAAAATGAAGGACAATTACGTTTGAAGCTGAAACTTAACACTGTTCTTGCGACATATTTTTTACATAATCCGTATTTGTTTTAGGATCTTTAAAATGTTGCCAATTTTGACGTTTCAAATCGCGACTTCGACGTGTTGAGGAAAACCCAATTTTTTTTCTCGAATTTAAATGCCAATACTTTTTTGTCTTTAAACTTACAGACCTAGATTTTTCGTTGCCATTTCTTTGTTATAAAGAAAATACGAAAATTTCGTGGAAAACCTGGGCCGATTTTCCTAAATAACGAACTTATCCAAGCCACTTGCAAAAGGAAGGTACTCAGAAAATTTGATCAAAATCGGCCCATACTTTATTGAGTGTTATCGGTGTGATACCTTTATATATATATATATATATATATATATATATATATATATATATATATATATATATATATATATAAACATATAAAATATAAAAATTGAAACTGACCCTGGATATGGGTTCTAAAGGGCCTGGTTCGCGCTTATTTGAGGAAATTTTTTGAAAATTCAAAAGTCGGGATCCCCTCATGAGTGAATTTTTGTTTTTTTCAAAGAAAATTCACTAGAAATAAAAGGAAATATAACTGCAAAATCTATAAAAATCAGTATATAAAAGTCTACCTAAGCTCTGCAATCGCATTTTGCATTTATATTCCCTTTAAATCTTCTTCACCGCCCAGCATCCTTCGCTTCGGGTCCCGTAACTTTCTTAGGGTTGGAAACCGCAGCATTTTGCTTGTTGTTTATGCATACAGTAGTAGTGAGCATATTTCTGGAAAAACATTCTGAAAGCCGACGGTGGAAGAGTCTACAAAATTACCCCATGTTGCTTTAGATGTATTGAAATTGTTATTAGTGTGCCGCACAGACGAGCTCTAAGAGCCAAACCGGTACGTGTTTCTAATGATTATTAGAATACAACTAGCCTCACTCCTCACATATCAGACTTTAATTTAATATACCTTACTGGTAGAATATATTGTTTTATTTCGTGGGAATAACACTTTTTGAAAAGCTAATACCAGTGGTATTGGTACACGGCTGAAATTTCTGCGAAATGTATTGTATTGTAAACTAAGAACGACTATAAAAGTGGATAGAAGATGATCGGTATATTATCGGAAATAACAGTAGGTAGGTATTTAGAGGGTTGTAAGGGGTAGGGCCAGGAGGTCGGAGGGAGCTGTAGGAGTGGGACTGCACGCCAGTGAACATCGTTGGAATGCGGGTGGTTTTTTCAATTATAAACTCTATTTGGCTTAGCACAGATTGTTGTGTAATCAGTTTAGCTCGTTACGGGCCGTGAGCAGTCGACGGTAAAGCGTAGCGCACAACACAGCACGACAGAGTACAAGCACAACGGTGAGACAGCCAACGAGGCCAGCCCAGCCTAGCTATAACATACAGAAATATACAGAATACAGACACAGAGACAGTCAGGAACAATCTAACTAAAGCAAACCTAAACCTTAACTGGAGTAGAATGATTGCATTTAGAACTCCGAGTCCGGGAATCTGGAGTCCGCACTGAGCTTGCTGGCTGCTGGAGCACTAGTCAACCACCCACACCCCGCCACTTTATTATTGTTACATCTCGTTATTCACGAATATTACTTATCCGCTTCTGCTCCTGATTCTGATTTTCATTCTGTTTCCAATTCTATTTGTATCCAGTTATACTGTTATCCTGTTAGTCAGTTCCCAAATTCAACTTTCTTCCATTATGTCTTACTTAAAATTCCATCTCTATTCTAATTTAGGGAGACCGTCTGAACAGAGAAAATGAACTCGAAGCTTTATAATTAAACAAACTAATTACTTACAAACTGAAACGTAATGTAATCATTACTTGTGTTTATATAATTCTTGTTTTCAATTACTGGAAGAAGAAAGGATTTTTTTACTGCGAAAACTATATTTGTCAAGCAAGTCAGGCAACATCAATTAAAATTTGCGACATTAAATACGTGGTACTTTAAATATAGCTACAGGATGATCCTGAGTGAAATGTACATACCCTAACCATATGTGCAGTACACATATATGATCATCAAAAACTTGAAATTTGTTTTCTGATGGCCTTTTGTTTTAAAATAAGTTTTAAACCACTATGCATATTGAGAATTTGTAGTTATATTATTGCCATCGGATCTATTCAAAACAAATTGAAAAAAAATCCGATATCCAGGACCAGACAACAAAAATGAACTATGTATTTTATTGTTTAAAAAGTAACACCGTGTGTATTGCAATTTAAAATTTCTAATGCATGAATCAAAAAAGTCTGGATGCAGCAAGTTGTGCCAATTTAAGCCTGAAAACCCGAGGGTATTTATTTGATGGTTGTCCGCGATTGATATCTCGTGACAGATTTGAACTGGATCTAAATCCGGTCAATAGAGAGGTCATCATCACTTCCCAAACCCTAACCTAATTGCACTTATCTCTCAGATTTATTATTTTGTAAGATAAAGAACACACTGTTTGATTTGAAGATGAAAAATCCAAAGCATTCGACCAGGTCTGGCACGCAGCGCTGCTTAATAAACTTCCGGCCTATGGCCTACCACCAAAACTCTGTATGTGGACAGCAAATTTCCTCTCCAACAGGAGCATATCTGTTGTTGTGGATGGCCATTCCTCTAAACTGTATCCAATTAATGCAGGAGTTCCTCAAGGTTCAGCTTTAGCCCCTACTTTGTTTCTTCTCCACATCAATGACCTCCTCTCTAGCACATCCAACCCAGTTCACAGCTACGCGGACGACAGCACCCTCCATTCGAATATACAATATTCTAAGCCTGTCTCTTTAGCCCAATTAGATAAGGATCGCAGACTCATGGCGGGTTCTGTCTCCGTGGATCTCCAAAAAATATTAGACTGGAGAAGTAGAAATCTTGTACAATTCAACCCTACCAAAACCAAGTCTTGCTTTCTTTCTCACAAGAGATACACCAGCCCTAGACCAATCACAATGGACAACCAAGTTATTCAAAGTAATGAGTCCTTTTCTCTTGTTGGCATTTCTGTGGATCGAAATCTTAATTGGCACCAACATGTCACATCAATTGCAGAAGCGGCTGCTAAGAAATTAGGTTTCCTCTTCCGGGCTCGCAAATACTTTTCACCAGCTAATCTCTATACCTTATATACTTCACAAATAAGGCCAAACCTCGAATACTGCTCCCACATCTGGGGTGCCGCTGCCGCTTCTACACTCGCTATCCTGGATTCCATTCAAAAGAGAGCTATACGTCTCATCGGTGACCCTACCCTCACACAAAGGCTGCCATCCCTTGCCCACCGACGTGCCGTTGGTGACCTCTCTTTCTTTTATAGATATCTGCACGGGCACTGCTCAGAGGAGCTTTCCTCCATAGTTCCCCCACGTGCTACCCCCAACAGATCTACCAGGGGAACAGAGCGAATGCACCCTTTTACTGTCCAGGTCACCAGACTTAGAAGATCTTGTTATGCCCGCTCTTTTGTCCCGAGGACTTTCAAGTTGTGGAATTCCTTATCGGCACATGTTTTTCCTTCTCCTCCGAACCTCCAAACCTTCAAGTCCAGAATTAACAAGCTGCCTCTTTCCTCCTTGTCAACACCCACGGTACAATAGTATTTAGGCTGTAAGCCCTCGTGGTGTGTTGTTGAAATTAAAAAAAAAAAGATAATCAAATATTTACTCAGGTTTAATCTTGTTCTGTCCAAAATCCTAGACTTATGAGATCTTTGAATCGAAACACTGACACTACGTTAGTTAGTTTGAAGAGATCTAGATAATAGATATGAAGAATTTCCAGCTCTAGCACCACCAGAATTGAGAAAGGTTAAATGAGGAATTTATTATTCAATCAAAACAGATATAAAAAACACAAATATTTAATTTATTGACATCAATTAATAATGGGAGTTATTTAAATCAAGACTCCTGGTAAATCAAATATG
The DNA here is from genome assembly GCA_964006375.1 of Tillus elongatus. Taxonomy (NCBI): domain Eukaryota; kingdom Metazoa; phylum Arthropoda; class Insecta; order Coleoptera; family Cleridae; genus Tillus; species Tillus elongatus. The sequence goes on along the minus strand of OZ023269.1, from coordinate 105,671,525 downwards.
TGTTGTACATTATAAAGAAGTAAAATAAATATCAAATGTAAAAGTAAAGGTTTTTCTATTAAATCTACCAATGCTCTCAGTTTTAGTGAATTTTCTTAGAAAAAATTCACTAATGAGGAGATCTCGACTTATGAATTTTGAAAAAATTTCTTCAAATGAGCGCGATCTAGGACCCCTAGAACCCATATCCAGGGTCAGTTTCAATTTTTATATGTTTATATATATATATATATATATATTTATTTATATATATATATATATATATATATATATATATATATATATATATATATATATTATATATATATATATATATATATATGTATCACACCGATAACTCAAAAAATAATGGGCCGATTTTGATAAAATTTGGCATGTACCTTTCTTTTGTACATGGCTTGGATAAGTTCGTTAGCCAGGAAAATCTGACGAGGTTTTCCGGGAAAATTTTGAGTTTTCATTCGAAAAAAATTCTTATCTCAAAAAGTAATAAGCCGATTTTGATAAAATTTGGCATGTACCTTTCTTTTGTAAATGGCTTTGACAAGTTTGTTAGTCAAGAAAATCGGACGAGGTTTTCCGGGAAAATTTTGAGTTTTCATTCGAAAAAAATTCTTATCTCAAAAAGTAATAAGCCGATTTTAATAAAATTTGGCATGTACCTTTCTTTTGTAAATGGCTTTGACAATTTCTTTAATCACAAAAATTGGACGAGGTTTTCCGAGAAAATTTTGAGTTTTAATTTGAAAAAAATTTTTATCTTAAAAAATAAGAAATCTATGATAACCAAATTTGGTAGGTAGGTTTAAGATATAAAAAGTAAACTATACACCAAAATTTAGATTTCTATGTTACAAGAAAAAAAAGTTATAATAAAATATTTTGTGCCAGAGCATTTTTATAAAATTATGTACTCCTAATATTGAATAAACGTTTTGAAATTGGAAATTGGTATATTAGTGAATTTTCTTTAAAAAATTCACTAATGAGGAGATCCCGACTTTTGAATTTTGAAAAAATTTCTTCAAATGAGCTCTAATTAGGCCCCCAGAACACATATCCGGGGTCAGTTTCAATTTTCATATGTTTATATATATATATATATATATATATATATATATATATATATATATATATATATATATATATGTATCACACCGATAACTCAAAAAATTATGGGCCGATTTTGATTAAATTTGGTGAGTACCTTCCTTTTACAAATGGCTTGGATAATTTCGTTAGCCAAGACAATCGGCCCAGGTTTTTCCGGAAAATTTTGAGTTTTCTTTCGAAAAAAATTGTAAAAAATTTATATCTCCAAAATTAACAAAGTAAGGGTAACCAAATGTGGTACGCGGGTTTATATCATTATACGTAAGCTACCTACCAAAATATAGCTTTGTAGATTAAAAGAAGAAAAGGTTATAGGCATTTAAAGAAAAATTTATTGGGATTTTCCTCAAAATGTCAAAGTTGCGAATTAAAACGTCAAACATTGGCAACATTTAGGCAAAGAGCTTGAATCTAGTACGGGCTATGGAAAGAAAATGTCTCAAGAAGAATGCTTAGAAACCCTGAAGGCTTAGTTTCAACCGTCATTGTCCTTCATTTTACTACAACATTTTCAGAAAATTCATTTCAAATAGACCCTTTCTCTGATGCTTGGCAGTAGCCTTAGCTATAGAGTTTATCGTTTAATGGTATATAATTTTTGTCGAATTTTCGTAAAAAATAAATAAAGCTCAATATATCCGTTATTCTACAAGATATGAAATTTTTTTTATATATATTAATTATATGGTTTCTTCAGCTACATCTTAAAAAAATATTTTTATACAATCATAGGCTGGCCCATAAGTCGTTGGTGATACAAATTTTCTTATTTTTTTTGTCAAACACGCCTTATGTTATTGCATTTTTGCATTTTCCATCGCAATATAATGCATGTTTGTAAGAAAAGAAATTCTGGATGCAGCAAGTGCGTTATGGTAGCGAATTTTGATCAAATGCTTCATATATGAATAGCCCAATTTGCTATTAACCTATAAGGTTGACCAAGAAACCAGTTTTTGTGGGAACACTTTAAGTTTACTTTTGGAAATTTTTGTACATTTTCACACAATAAAGTTATTTTTATGAAAGATGGCACATTGTTTTTACTATATAGGTTATACTGGTAACCAAAATTGGTGCCTGCTTTCTTAAATAAAAAGAAAACAGACATATTTGCAATAAAAACATATTTAAGAAAATTCACTACCATAACGCACTTGCTGCGTCCCGAGTTTTATTCTAATTAATTGTTCTGGCCAGAGAATGTTTTGTTTTCTTAAAAGTTTCTGAGAGAAGCTCAGATATTTCAATATTATTTATTTATTTATTTATTTATATGCATTAAAATTATACAGTGCATCTTACATAAAAGTTACAAACTTATGGCTGTAATTGATGCGATTTGGTTAAAATATTAAACTGAAACATCAAAATCCTATTGACACTGACATTTCTTGCTATAAAATTTCGGTATTTCAAATTTACAATTTATTCGACCAATCTTCAGTTATTAGCACCTCCAATATTTCCTCTACATCCTTTGAACTTTCCAACCATTTTACACTCCAAAATAGCTTTCTTTCAACTTTAGTTTAATAAGATTTTCAAACATTTTAGGACCTAAAATTGCAAGTTGTCAGTGTGACATTATATTATCAAAAAAGTAATTGTTTACTATTGTTTAAATGAAAGGTTACAAGCTACTTTTTGTACTCTAAAACATTTGAAGGTTTGAAAAATTTGTGGGCAAAATGTTAATTAATTAATACCAGACTAATGTTCCTAATTTACATATTTTGACATTATACAGAAAGAAAATGCAAAATACATTTATATATCGAACAATCTCACTGACTAAGATTTTAATTTTGACTGAGTTAAAATTTATGTTGCAATTTAATGAGAAATGTAATGAGAACTTTTAATGATGTAGGAATATTATGTCCGTCTGATCTTAAATATCACTGAAAAAGTGGAAAATGACTTACATGTAGTACGCTTGTACTTCCAAAGATTCACCAGCTGGCCTGGACTTACACCTGAGGTCCCATATGTATTAATTTTCCTGCAGACCAAATGTGGAAATTGCACAGGGTAACATCGATATTTAGGGGTTACCATAGGCGCTTAATTTCTACAAGAGAGGAGTTAGCAACTGGTAGAAAAGGCTTGCAGAGGCGAAGACAGGAAGAGAGTGTAGGTGCAATGTACAATCAAGAGGCTAGGTAGACACTGGGGTTGAAACTTGATGTACTTGAATCGGAACGGCAAAACTGTATTTTAACAGTAAATTTTGAAACAAAGGTATGTTTGAACGTATGCGGAAAAATCAGATATAAAGGCAAACTTGAAACTTAGACTGAAATTGAAAACTTGAACTTGGAAACTCGAAACCGTTTACTTGAAAATGTTCACTTGAAACTACGCCAAAAACTTTTCACTGCATTAAGACATTTAATAAAAACTAACGTTTAAATCGATTTTTCTTTCAAACGGGATGTTACAATCACTAAACCAAACACTAAAAGTATTTGTAGCTCTTGCACGATAATTATACTAGGCGTATATGACCTGCGGAAGTCAACGTTTTACTTCATTGTCTGATAGAAAAATCTCCTCAACTGAAATCGAGAGGTAGCGCAGTTCTTGCTTCTGTAGTGTCTGTCGGCAGATCTCCCTGATCCAGGCGTCGCACCCGCTTAAGTACTCGGCTGGGTTTGTTCCGCGCGTCGATGTTCTGCTGGTGATATTCTCGCTATCCTTAGTTACGCATCCACCTCCATGTGTATGAGAGAGATGCAGAGATGCATGTGTTTCACGCCAGTTTCCGCAGACCCAAGTCGGAGCTTCGCAGTTCCAACGGTCTTGTGATTAGTATCTGTCAAATATATTTTATTTCTTAACGATAGCGCTTGCTCATTAAGTTGTCAACTTGTCCCATAAATTTGCGACTTTATGACTCTTGGTATCTTTATTAATATTTACATCTTTAATTCCAATGCTTTTGATCATGTTATTACGTCATTTAGGTAAATGTTCATCTCTGCAACGATATTTTCCTGCTTCTTTATTTCCAATTTACAAACATCTTAGTAGGAAATTGTAATAAATAACGATCTTTTTCCTTATGGCAAATATTCCGTCTGTTGATATTTTTATTTAACGTATATAAAGGGCACTAAGGGCACTACGATGGTAAATGTCAATAGCGATTTTTTAATAAATCTTTTTAAAACCAAAATTATAATTGCTCTTCAAAAATAAAGTCGCGTTTTCTTATTTAAGCTTCCTTTGAGGTTCTCGTTGTCAGTAAGGGAGTTATGGTAATAAATAAAACATAACCGTTACAAAGTGCGTTATGGAAGTGAATTTTCATTAAAATGTTTTTAATAGCAAATGGGAGCAGGCATCAATTTGATTAACAGTATAGCCTATGTAGTAGAAACAATGTACTATATTTTATCAAAATTACTTAGTGTATGAAAATGTACAAACGTTTTCCGAAAATAAATTTAAATGTTGGTTTTCTAGCCAACAAACCTTACGCTAATATCAAATTGAGTTATTCATATTTGAAGGATTTAATGAAAATTCTCTACCAAAACGCACTTACTGCGTCCAGATTTTTTTTCTTACAAACATGCATCATATTTCGATAAAAAATGCAAAAATGCATTAACGAATTTGTGAGTCTATTTGAAATGAATTTTCTGTAAATATTTTAGTAAAATGAAGGGCAATGGCGGTTGAACCTGAAACTTAAGGGTTCGCAACATTTTCTTTTCAAAATCCGTATTTGTTTCACGTTATTTGCCTAAACATTGCCAATTTTGACGTTTCAAATTGCGACTTTGTCGTTTTGAGGAAAACTCCATTTTTTTTCTTTAACTGCCAATAACTTTTTTGTCTTTAAACTTAGAGATCTAAATTTTGGTACATGGTTCACTCTTTATAATACAAACACGCGTATTAAATTTGCCCTTACTTTGTTATTTCCGGAGATATAATTTTTTTAGAAAGAAACCACAAAATTTTCCGGGAAAACCTGAGCCGATTTTCCTGGCTAACCAACTTATCCAAGACACTTGCAAAAGGAAGGTACTCACCAAATTTGATCAAGATTGGCCAATTCTTTTTTGAGTTATCGATGTGATACACACACACACACACACACACACACACACATATATATATATATATATATATATATATATATATATATATATATATATATATATATATAAACATATAAACATATAAACATATAAACATTCAAACTGACCCCAGATATGTGTTCTGGCCTAATTAGCGCATATGAAGAATTTTTCTTAAATTCAAAATTCGGGATCTCCTCATTAGTGAATTTTTTTAATAGAAAATTCACTAAAAGCTGAGACAAAACTGATTCTATATATACAGATCTTCTAGTTGTCGTACTCTTTTAAGGTTAATAAAGCATTCTTGTTTCCAGCTCAATTAGTTTTCGGAAAGTTAAAAAAGAGTTAATCTTATGTTCATGGTAATTTTCAGTGACAAAAGAGTCCAGAACGAGCGATATGTAATAAGTGCTAATTGTATATAGTGTACAATGTAAATATCTATAGAAAATTCCAGAAAATCTATCACCCTCTACACAACAATCTTGAAGAATAAATTGTGACAGTGACATTATAATCATTACCATTATTATTATCATGCTGGTTTCCTGAAACCCAACAATTACAATTAATTATTCGATCCAACAGGGAATATCAGCAAAGATCAAACATGGAACTACTTGTGAGGTAGAAGCATCTTGACATCGTTATCATAGCAACCCAAGTTTTGTAAAACTGTAACTGGCAGCGAAGCTCAAATTATTTGATAATTATTCACAGTTGATGTTACATAGTTTAGATTTGTTGGAAATTCTGTTATTGTTGTTCATCGTTTAGTTCTGTTGTTATTTTATGTTTGAGAGTTATCGCTCAACAAATTTTAAGTCAAATTTAATTGTGATGCACCAGTATAATAGCGTAGATATTATTTTTGTAAATTGTTAGCAAAGGTAGTAGGCAAGCTGCAGTATATAACTACCACCGGCATTTTCCCAGTCGTCGAGTTCACAATACAAAAATTTGGCAACATTTGGAGATACTCCAGAGAACATGGTTGTTTTACCACTCAAAACCTGCATAGAAGATCTACAATAAGAAAACAGTACCATCAAAATGGCTGAATATATGTCAGATACTAGTACAGAGAGAATTGGTTTTGCCTCGGAAATGTCTCAATTCTCTGTGAGAGGAGACTAAACAAATACAACTCGTATCCGCTGAAATACCCCCCCCCCCCCAATTATTAGTGCAGCAAATCGAGGCTGGCGATGGAGGTTGCATTATACGTAACAGAACAATTTTGTACCAAACTTTACTCAGCGATAAGGAACACTTTACTAAAGATGGCATTTGCAATACCAGAAATAGTGATCTAGCGCACCAAACATGATGCATGTTTGTAAAAAAAAATCGAGACGCAGTAAGTGCGTTTTGGTAGCGAATTTTCATTAAATGCTTCAAAATTCAATAACTCAATTTGCTATTAACCTAAGGTTCGTCGGCTAGGAAACGAGTTTTCTCGGAGACATTTAAAGTTTATTTTCGGAAAATTTTTGTACATTTTTGTACAAGTTATTTTAATAAAATATGGTACATTGTTTCTACTACATAGGTTATACCGGTGACCAAATTGATGCCTGCTCGCATTAAAGAGACATATTTGCTATTAAAACATTTTTATGAGAATTCACTTTCACAAGGCACTTGCTGCGTCCAGACTTTTTAATACGCTCTGATTGGGCTAATGTCGCATTTCTGCTTCAGTGGTTCGCTGGTTAGATAATCTAGAATTTCTGAAATCGATCTGTATTAACCAACAACTGTCTGTTGGTTAGCCCACCGAAGGCAACAAAATATTATTTTTTATTAGAGAAATGTAGTTAGATTTGACAAGACTATCATCACAAATTTGTGAATTGTGTTTCATATGACACAATGGTGTATCATAATATTGTTTGCAAAATAGCAAACCGCTTTTAACAGCTTCTAACTTTTCTGCATGGAAAAAAATTATGGAGACGACCCAGATCGACGACAAGACTTTTCTGAAGCAATGATGAATATATCACAAAATAATCTTAAACAACATACTATTCACAAATGAAGCATCATTATATATAAATGCTACCATCAATAGACATAATTATTGTAGATTTTGGTTACCCACAAACCTACACTAGTTAATCGTGCATAAGAAGCAGTATCCACAGAAGCTGAACCTATGGGTTGAAGTTGTCGGCAATATGATTATAGGACCATATTTTTTCGACACAACTACTTCCTGTCCTAACTGAATTTTTTCGTTATCCTGAAATCCATGATTTCTTTACAATACTTTATACTTGCAACAGGATGGAGCCCTATCGTATTATGCACGAGCAGTGTGAGAATATTTGAATAACGTCTTTACGATCACTTGATTAACAGAAGAGGTTCAGAATAACCCGTGAGATCACCCGATTTAAGACTCCTCGACTTTTTTATTATGAGCATAAGTAAGTCTATAAAAAGAAACCGAATAATTCGGAAAAGTTGAGAAATAAAATTGCAGCACTTAAAATAAATATAGGTCCAGAATTTATCTAAAATATACTGCAGAAATTTGAAAATAGACTAGCACAATGTCAAGAAAAAGGTCCCGAATAACCCACGAAATCACCCGATTTGATACTATTGGACTTTTTTGTTATGAACATAAGTAAGTTTATAAAGAGAATCCGAATAATTCGGAAAAGTTGAGAGATAAGATTACAACAATCAAAATAAATATTGGTCCAGAATTTATTTAAAATATGCTGCAGGAATTTCAAACTAGACTCGCACATTATCAAGAATAGAAGAGGTCCAGAATAACCCGCGAGCTCACCCGATTTGACACCCCTTGACTTTTTTATTATGAGCATAAGTAAGTCTATAAAGAGAAACGGAATAATTTGGGAAAGTTGAGAGATAAAATTACAGCACTCAAAAGAAATATAGGTCCAGAATTTATTTAAAATATACTGCAGGAGTTCCAAAATAGACTTGCACATTGTCAAGAGGTCGGTGAACGGCATTTTGAGCATATATTGTAAAATGCTGATTTTTCTTTTCACAATTTGCTTTAGTTGATTTCTTTAATGAATGATTCTTTATTAGAACATATGTTTTAGTAGTTGTCATTAAATATTTATTTCAACTAACATTTAATTTATTCGCCAAGCAATGACTAATATTAATATGTAAAGAGTTTTTTGTTACTCAATAGAGAATGAAACGTTATTTGTCATGAGGTGTGAAAATTGAAAAGGTAGTTAGAGTTTATCTATAATAATAATGAATTTTTAAAACAAGGATTGACCTGCCTTTAGATTTTTTCAAGTTGTTGGTTTGCATTTCATCGAATTCATGCGGGTAATTTTAATCTCACTGTATATGGTACGACTGTGTAGTTTATTTCATATTACACCTGCAGAAAATACATATACCAAAACAGAAATCGATGTGTCAGATGAAGCTAGCTCTATTATTTTTCTCAAACAAGAGGTTAAGCAGAGTTAAGTTTGCCGTCTGTGCAAATATTGACTGTATATCAAAAGCGTTTAGAAAACCAATGACCGAAGTAAGTGCATTCCTGCAAGAGGCTTTGTGAGGTAAATAAAATTTGAAATTTTTAACGAGCATCTTTTACAGAGCTCTTACATTCATTTCCATTCGAAGAGGATCTTTTAAAAAAGATTAAGAATTAAATATGCGTCGAGCAAATGAAAAAAACATAAAAAGCGGTATAAAATACGTTCTTTTATTACTTGATTGATAAGGATCTCCTTTGAATAAAACTGCAATCTCTAATTGGCCAGCTTTGCAGTTATAAATTGGTTACTTTTAGCTGGTATGGGAGAGTGTCGTAACTTTTATGATTTCTTTGCCGGAATCGAAAGTGTCTACAAACTAATAATTTTTAAGGTTTTGCCCAATTTTACCTCTACATCATCACAACGTGTGGAAGTATCGCATTGGCGACAAAAATTTCAAAATATTTTTTCGCTTAAGCGTCGTAGAAAGTATGAAAACACATATAAAAATATTTTTGTCTGTCGGTCTGTCTGTCTGTTTGTAGCCACGATAACTTAGAATGAATTGAGATATCGTCTTCAAATTTGGTATACAGTTAGCACTCGACAAATGAACGGCTCGGATTGTTTTTGGGTAAAATCGCTTTAGGGCGTATGAATGGGGGTGATTTGGTGAACATTTATATTGATTCGTTAAAACTTTGGTAATATAACGTTTTAGGGTTTATTTATTAGAAAACTTTTAATTTCATCAAACATCTTTTTTTATTTTTTTATTTTTTATTTCAACAACACACCACGAGGGCTTACAGCCTAAATACTATCGTACCGTGGGTGTTGACAAGGAGGAAAGAGGCAGCTTGTTAATTCTAGACTTGAAGGTTTGGAGGTTCGGAGGAGAAGGAAAAACATGTGCCGGCAAGGAATTCCACAACTTGGAAGTCCTCGGGACGAAAGAGCGGGCATAACAAGATGTTCTATGTCTGGTGACCTGGACAGTAAAAGGGTGCATTCGCTCTGTTCCCCTGGTAGATCTGTTGGGGGCAGCAGGTGGGGGAACTATGGAGGAAAGCTCCTCTGAGCAGGGCCCGTGCAGATATCTATAAAAGAGAGAGAGGTCACCAACGGCACGTCGGTGGGCAAGGGATGGCAGCCTTTGGGTGAGGGTAGGGTCACCGATGAGACGTATAGCTCTCTTTTGAATGGAGTCCAGGATAGCTAGTGTAGAGGCGGCAGCGGCACCCCAGATGTGGGAGCAGTATTCGAGGTTTGGCCTTATTTGTGAAGTATATAAGGTATAGAGATTAGCTGGTGAAAAGTATTTGCGAGCCCGGAAGAGGAAGCCTAATTTCTTAGCAGCTGCTTCTGCAATTGATGTGACAGGTTGGTGCCAATTAAGATTTCGATCTACAGAAATGCCAACAAGCGAAAAGGACTCATTACCTTGAATAACTTGGTTGTTCATTGTGATGGGTCTAGGGCTGGTGTATCTCTTGTGAGAAAGAAAGCAAGACTTAGTTTTGGTGGGGTTGAATTGTACAAGATTTCTACTTCCCCAGTCTAATAATTTTTGGAGATCCACGGAGACAGAACCCTCCATGAGTCTGCGATCCTCATCTAATTGGGCTAAAGAGACAGGCTTAGAATATTGTATATTTGAATGGAGGGTGCTGTCGCCCGCGTAGCTGTGAACTGGGTTGGATGTGCTAGAGAGGAGGTCATTGATGTGGAGAAGAAACAAAGTAGGGGCTAAAGCTGAACCTTGAGGAACTCCTGCATTAATTGGATACAGTTTAGAGGAATGACCTTCCACAACAACAGATATGTTCCTGTTGGAGAGGAAATCTGCTGTCCAGGTACAAAGTTTTGGTGGTAGGCCATAGACCGGAAGTTTATTAAGCAGCGCTGCGTGCCAGACCTGGTCGAATGCTTTTGATATGTCTAGAGCAACAATCTGGGATTCACCGTGTTGTTCCATAGACTTGTTCCAAGAATGGGTGACAAAGGAAAGGAGGTCGGCAGTCGATCTGCGCTGACGGAATCCATACTGCCTGTCGTGGAGTAGACTGTGTTTTTCAAGAAATTTTAGTAATTCGGTATTTATATACTTTTCTATCACTTTAGAGACGACTGAAAGGAGAGAAATAGGCCTGTAGTTGCTAGGAAGTGCTTTGGATCCTTTCTTGGGGATGGGTTGTACTTGAGCAGTTTTCCAGTTACTAGGGAATATGCCTTTATTATAAGATATCTGAAACAGACGAGTCAGGACAGGAGCAAGCTCTGGTGCGCATTTTTTGAGAACAATTGCTGGGATCTCGTCAAGGCCAGAGGCTTTCCTGGTATTAAGAGAAGAGAGCATCTTTCGTACCTTTTTAGTTTTGAAAATGATATCCGTCATTTTATGCGCGACATTGGGGACTGTTGGTGGTTGAACATTTGGAGGTGCGTTGAGAGTAGAATTGCCGGCGAACAAAGAAGCAAAAAGTTTAGCTTTGCCCAGGGCGGTAGAAACAATTTCATCCCCTGAGACAAGAGGTGGGAATGTGCTTTTGCAGAAATTATTCCCAATAGATTTAGCAAGAGTCCAGAAGGGTTTGCCGCCGTTGGAGCTTGAAAGGACTTTGTTTTTGATGAGGTTATTAAACGAGTTTTTTGCCTCAGAAAGAATGCGGACATAGCGGTTTCTTGCGTCGTTAAATGCTTGACGATTTTCTTGACTGGGATTGTGTAGAAGCGTTTTGTGAGCTTTGACCTTTTCAAGTCTGGCCTTGTCGCAGGATTTAGAGAACCAGGGCTTTTGAGTGGCTGAAGAGGTTTTCTGTGTACGTGGGATAAATAATTCCATGCCAGCTTGGATAATTTCGGTGACGTTTTGTGAGATATCAGAGGGGTCAGGATGAGAGAAGCAGACAGACGCCCATCTTGACCCCTCTGATATCTCACAAAACGTCACAGAAATTATCCAAGCTGACATCTGGTATTCTGTGCTGAAATTAAATAAGGGGCTGAATGTGTGGGGGCGGAAGATTGTTGACAAAAATTTCGAATTTTTTTTTGTTGCTAAAACGGCGTAAAAGTCTCAAAACATATAGAAAACTTGATTCTGGAACGAAAATTTTTTGGTCTGTCAGTCGGTCTGTCGGTCGATCGGTCTGTCGGTCTGTCGGCATGTACGTCTGTTTGTTAATAGGAGCAATAACTTTCGAACGAATTCAGATATCATCTTGAAATTTGGTATGCAGTTAACATCCGACAATGGAACGCTTCGAATTGTTTTTGGGTAAGATCGCTTTAGGGAGCAGGGATTCAATAAGGGGTGATTTGGTGAAAATTGACAGTTTTTCAATAAAACTCGAGTAATATAACGTTTGTAACACGATGTCTTGGCGTGGCCGTTGTGTTTCATCCCTATCGAAGCGGTAGGGCGCGGGGAATACAGGGGGCCGCCTGTTAAGTAGGCGACAGTTAAGTAGCGCCAAGCGAACGATATAGACATTTACACAACTTGTTATTTCTTTGTTTTGTCAAAGTTTGTCATTATATTTGTTACCATAGTGTACTTGTGTTTTTGGTGAAAGCTACCCACAACCCCGTGTAACAACAACCACCTGTTATACAATCTGGCAACGTGGGGCACATTACCCAATGCTTGCGTGAGTCAGAAAAAAAGATAGGAAAAGAAGGCTGTGTTGCAATTACAGAAAGTTGCACAAAAACATTACTTAACATCGATGCCTGTTACCGTTAATCTGAGATACATTATATCGGAGACGTAAGACTTTTTAGCACGATTGGCTTGATATGGTTTTTTATGTACCTGTAAAAGAAAACAGCATTAAATACACACATTTCGTGACTCATAGTGGTTAGTTTGAATTTTTAAGATGTTCTTTTAGAATATGGAACAGTCCCGCTGTTTTTATGGCGTTTATTAACCAGATATTCAGACTTTTGGTCTTGAAGAGCATTGCGTATCTTTACATGGACCACATAATTGGTTCTGGAGGCAATGAAGATGAAGCAGGAAGGAACTTAAGAATAGTTCTAGGACCACGCAAAGACTGTGGCTTCAAAATTAAATTCCAGAAGTGTCACTTCATGTGACGAGAATATAATTTTTTAAGTACATTATAGAAGGCGGTAGATTGTAAATATCAGAGGAGGAAACTTTAACCATTATGCATTTTTCCGAACCAAAAACTGAAAACAAGGTAAAGTATATTTAGGGCTAACTGGTTATCTCAAAAAATTTTTTAAGATATATTCACTTGGAGCTAAACCGGTTAACGGTCTCCGGAAATATGGTAAACTATTTACTTTTGGATAGCAGCAAAGAAAATAGTTCGCTCGGTTGAAGAATTCCCTCGCAGAATCTTTTTGCCTCATATTTATGAGCAAGGTGAAGATTTGGAGCTGCATAGCGATGCCCCCACGTTTAGTTATGGAGCATGTTTATTATAAAAGTTGCCAGAAGATAACAAATTACACCTGATCTACTTTATGGGAAAGAAAGCAACTCTAGCGGAAGCAACATATAGCAGTTATCAAATGGAAGTCCTAGCTATTATTTAAGTAGCCAAGAAATTTCGTGTTTACCTAGTAGGCGTTAAATTCAAGATCGTTTCTGATTGTTCAGCTTTCTAGAAAACGATGGAGGAGTTACTACGAGAATTGCTTTTGGAGCTTAATGCTCGCGTGATTACATTTCGAGTCGCTTTCAAATTATTGTGATTACAGTAACTATAAAAGATTGATTAAAGAGAAGATTAAAGCTGCCCAACAAATATATGATCACATTAAAACACCTAACATGATCTTATTGACAACCTTATAAACATTTCATAACGAATAATGACGATTTGTATAAAATAGAAAATGGGTAAGAACTATTAGCAATGTCCACGAAAATACAAAACATATTTAAAAAACACGCCTGGTATTATTGTACTTACATTTTTGTGTACACTGAGAATGATGCACCTATCTTTATAGTCCAATACAATTTTCTTCATTATATAAAACAATTATTTTTAATTCACGTTATCGAATGCTTTTTCCAGATCTGCAAAAGCAATAAACGTACCTCCATTTTTCTGAGGCCTCGCGTCTTTTATTATCTAGACGCTCGACCGGGTGTAAATCCGAGTGAATCTAGATTCAAACAACTCTTAATTTTGCTATTGATTATACTTTTTACTATGATTAGCAGAATCTTTGACAGATGGCTCTGACTCTGTATATTTTTGGTCTGTGCTGGCATTTTCGCCCGTTCACCGTTTTTGGAATAGCAATCATTTTACTCTTCAAAGCTCAGTGACCAGTTCTCCTAATTTATACATTTTGCAATGAGTTAAAAAAATATTCTTCCATTTTTTTCATCAGAATTCTTAAAAGTTCCACTGTTTATGTAAATCGGAAATTTTTCGTGCCTAAATCCTTTAACGGTTCTCTCAAAGTCATCAACTGAAATGGGCGGGCCCAGATGACCTTATCTCCAGTAGGTTAGGTTCAGTTCCATGGTGGGCTGTTTCAGTCCTTACACTGCAACCTTACGTTTTTTTGGCTCTCCCCCAATGGTTTCACCCATCAAATATAGCTCCTTACAGAAATCGATATTTTGAAGGTGGAAGTGTCGGCCGCTTTGAGGCGTTCTGCCATCTAAGCAACATCGCTTGCCCGTTTAGAAGCTCACAGTGGAGGTCCCAACCTCTAGGAATTATTCCACCTCTCTAAATACTGTTACAAAGCTTCTTAACAGATGTAGGTGCGGTGTTGCCACATCTCCAGAACTTCCCCAACATCTGGGAATTTTTGCACCGCCTCCCCACCCCCCTGGGGGTGCCTGGGATGACCCCCCTCAGGCGAAGTCTCAACCCTCTAGGACCAGAAATAACGAAGTTACCAACTTGTACCCCGTCGGAACGGATAACTGAGGTCTGCACATTCCGAACACCCTGTATATACACCCTGTATACGCAGAGAACCCTTACACCCTGTATACGCAGAGAGATCTTATAGTTCGAGAAACATCTCTTGTGTAACATAGGAGTGGTGACCACATTTGGATCATCCTGTATATACATCCCCCTGTATACACACGGGACCGATCTGTATTCACAGAACCTTCTAGTGAAAGAAGGTCCTGGAACGTTCTGGAATGGAATGCTCTAGAAAGGAGGGGAAGGTACGGCGAGTATATAAAAGCGAAAGCAAGCCAGCCCGAGTTCAGTTCAGTAAGAGAATGTGGTAGTGACTTGAAGCAGTGTAAAGTGTTAAGAGAGTAGTGACTGTAGTACCAGATTAGTGACTTTTGTTGAGAGTAGTAATTGTAAGGCCAGTAAATGAAGTGTTTTGTGAGAGAGACATTCTAGAAATTTTATTGTATCCATATTTAGAGTGTAAATAAAGCTGTTTTGTTAAAATTTAAAGTCTCACTTATCCAGAACCCGGAGAAAACGCAACAATTTGGTGTCAGAAGTGTGGGATAAGTGAGTGAAGAAGTGAACAAGTAAGCTAGCTGTAAATGGTAAACACCAGATCGACTGACTACGACGAGATGGCTGAAATCAAAGAATTGATGGACTTACTGAAAAGACAACGCGAAGAAGACGAACAACGACGACAAGAGGAAGAACAGAGGCGCCTTGAAGATAAAGAAGAACTCAAGAAGCAACGAGAAGAAGACAAAGAATACCTCAAGAAGCAACGCGAAGAAGACGAGAGAAGACGACAAGAGGAGGAACAGAGGCGTCTTGAAGATAAAGAAGAACTCAAGAAGCAACGCGAAGAAGACAAAGAAGACCTCCGAAGTATGTTCCACAATATGAGAGTTGATGTAAAAGAAGAAATTGAACAGATCAACGAACAAATAGAAAATGTGGACAAGAAAGTAGAAAATGTGGACAAGAAAGTAGAAAATGTGGACAAGAAAGTAGAAGATGTGGAAAATACAATAGGAGTGGTAAACAGGAAAGTAGAAAATGTAACAGAGGATTTGAAGAAACGATGGGAAGAAGTGGAGGGGTTGAAAGAACAAATGAAGATGATGATGAAAGGCACAGAAGTCAGACATAGAGAACTGACAGAGCAGGTGATGGGCCAGACTGACAGAACTCAACCAAGAGGAGTTACTGGAATGTCCCCAGTTCAAAATCGTCCAGAAGAAGATATGCCAATCGTGCAGCAGCCTCATGGAACTTTGAAGCCGCCGACTTTTGACGGAGAAACATCGTGGCCCATGTACAGGAGGCAGTTTGAGGCGGCAGCTCTCAGCAATGGGTGGAGCGAACAACAGGCAGCAACTGCTCTAATTCTCTCGCTTCGAGGTAAAGCCCTAGAAATCCTCCAGAACATCCCGGAGTCGAAACAGCAAAACTACTTAACAGTGATACAGGCCCTAGATTTGAGATATGGTAACAAGTACATGAGCCAGGTCTACCAGACACAACTTAAGTCAAGGGTCCAGAAGCCAAATGAGACGCTGCAAGAATTTAGTGCCGAAGTGGAGAAACTTGTGCGACTGGCATATCCCCAAGCCCCAGAAGAATTTGTCAACCAGATAACCGTCCAGACCTTCATCGATGGGGTACTTGATAATGAAATGCAACAAGCTTTAAGGCTCGGAAGGTTCAAAACACTTACGGACTGCGTAATTTATGGCTTGGAATTTGAAGCAGCGAAGAATGCATCTCAACCTCGCCGCAACAGGCTCCGCGAAGTGAAGGAGATAGAGGACTTTGCAGACACGACAGCCGAACTAAGACAAGAAATGAAAATGATAAAAGAAGCCATAAGCAAGCTCACTGTACCGGTTGGGGCACGTAGGACGAAAGCAGATTGGTCAGACATAGAATGTTACAAGTGTGGTAGGAAAGGGCACATAAGTAGACAGTGCTCACAAACGCAACAGGTGGCTCGCAGAAGACAGGAATACACCAACAGTGAGCGGCGTCAGGGAAACGACCTGACGCCAGTGTAAGGGGGCGGCAGCTGGCGTGCGAGTCCCAAGGCCCCAAGGTAAAGGTCTCCACTATCCGACGCTACCACGAGAGCCTCGTTATACCTGGCAGCATAGACGGAAGACAATGCAGTTTCACCATCGATACTGGTGCCACTAGATCCGTTGTACGTCCAGACATGTTGCCAAACAAGTGAGCACTCACTACCAACAAACAGCCTGTGTTGGAGACGGCAAAAGGAGATAGAATACCCGTGCATGGAGAGGCCACTGTTTACATTAGGCTGGGCAGTACTGAGCTACAGGTAAGGGCTGTCGTCGCAGAAATCGTCGACGAATTTATTCTGGGCTTGGATTTAATGGAAGAGTTCGATGTCCTTTCAGTAGACTTCCAGAATAAGATCTTGAGAATCGGCAACGAAGAGTTGTATTTATCTCCACCAGCAGGCGAAGCTAATCCCAGGGTGAGACTTATTGTCGACGAAGATACACGGATTCCTGGTAACAGTGAGAAGATTGTCAGAGCCAGGCTAGAGAAGAAACTTGATGGTATGTCTGCTCTCATAGCGGAGCCCCTAAAAGATAGACATGATGGTGCCCTCGTCGCACGATGCTTAGTAGACCCAAAGAGGACAATACCCATAAGAGTGGCTAATGTACAAACTAACAGGGTCACATTGAAGAAAGGTGAGGTTATAGCCACTTGCGAACCCATTGACCGAGTGACGTTGTCCAAAAACGTGACACCCACTGCATTAGACAGAAGACTGCCAGTAGAATTAGTAGAGCGTTTCAAGAATTCATGGGGTCAATTGAACAATATGGAGATGGAGATGGCAGTGAAGTTCGTATTGGAGGAGGCCGATATTTTCGCTCAAGATAAAATCACAGGTCGTACGAGTCTAGTGCAACACAGAATTAATACTGGCGACGCAAGACCAATTAGACAGCCGCCGAGAAGACTGCCTTTTGCCAAGCAATCAGAAATCAAGGCGATGGTTAACGAAATGCTGGAAGATGGTGTGATCGAGGAGTCTAATAGTCCTTGGTCGTCCCCAGTAGTTCTGGTCACCAAGAAAGATGGCACTATGAGATTTTGCGTGGACTATAGAAAGCTGAATGATGTCACCAAGAAGGACAGTTATCCCCTGCCCCGGATCGACGACACTTTGAACACTTTGGCCGGATCAAAGTGGTTCTCTACATTAGACCTGAAAAGTGGCTACTGGCAAGTAGAACTCCATAAAGACGATAAGGAGAAGACTGCTTTTTCAACCGGGAATGGGTTGTACCAATTCAAGGTCATGCCATTCGGCTTATGTAATGCCCCTGCCACCTTCGAGCGACTAATGGAATTAGTGCTAAGAGGACTGACATGGGAAACATGCCTGGTGTATCTCGATGATGTCATGGTGATTGGAAGGACTTTCGATGAACACCTGTCGAATCTGAAACAAGTTTTCTCCAGGCTGAGAGGTGCCAATCTGCAACTCAATCCCAAGAAATGTGTCCTCTTCCAGAAGAAAGTGAGTTTCCTCGGACATGTCGTTTCTGAGAAAGGGATAGAAACTGATCCAGAGAAAATAAAGGCAGTAAGAGACTGGCCTGTGCCGAAGAACAAACATGAGGTCAGAAGTTTTCTGGGACTTTGCAGCTACTACCGACGCTTTGTGAAGTACTTCAGCAGCATTGCGAAACCTCTGCATAGCCTGACTGAAAATAAGGTCGAGTTCATCTGGTCACAAGATTGCCAACAGTCTTTTAGAGAACTCAAACATCGTCTTCTCACTGCTCCTGTACTGGCTTATCCTCAGGACGAAGGACTGTTTATACTGGACACCGATGCTTCCCAGTATGGCATTGGGGCAGTACTCTCACAGCTCCAAGCCGGAGAAGAAGTTGTGATAGGCTACTTCAGCAAAACGTTCGGAAAAGCAGAAAGGAATTACTGTGTAACCCGGAAAGAACTGCTGGCAGTTGTAAGATCCATCGAACATTTCCACAGCTTCCTGTACGGAAGAACATTCCGCGTGAGGTCAGATCACTCTGCTCTGCAATGGCTTCTGAACTTTAGAAATCCTGAAGGACAGATAGCACGATGGATAGAGAAACTGCAGAGCTACGACTTCCGGATTGAACATCGAAGAGGAAGAAGTCACGCCAATGCAGACAGCCTGTCGAGAAGACCATGTTCAGTGCATGAATGTAAATTTTGCGAGCGACAAGAGAACAAAGAGATCGACAAAGTAACTCATCAGATCAAACAACTGGTGGCAGGACAGAAGAATAACACCGATCTAGACGTAAATCTTGAATACATCAGAGACGCACAGAAGACAGATCCAGACTTGAAAAATATTAGAGCATGGCTACAAAAGGGGAAAAGACCTGAGTGGCACGATGTGTCCCGGTTTGGGGCGGAGGTTAAAGGATACTGGCTACAATGGGACTCATTGTGTCTAAAGAATGACATGATCACTCGAAAATGGGAAACTGCCGATGGTAGAGACTGTATATACCAGACCGTTGTGCCAAGTGAGTGCATAAGCAGTGTTCTTCAAGAGTTACACAATAGTAGAAGTGGAGGCCACTTTGGGGTCAACAGGACTCTTGCCAGAGTGAGAGACCGCTTCTATTGGATAAACTGCCGAAGGAGCGTGGAAGAATGGTGCAAAAGGTGTGACCAATGTGCTTCAAAGAAAGGACCAAAGACCCGATCCAGAGGAAAAATGATGCAGTACATCTCAGGTACACCGTGGGAGAGAGTTGCCGTAGACATCGCAGGACCTTTTCCCATCACAGAGTCTGGGAACAGATACATAATGGTGGCGATGGACTACTTCTCGAAATGGCCTGAAGTTGCGCCGATTCCCAACCAAGAGGCAACGACCGTAGCAGAAGCCCTGATGGAAAATGTCATATCACGGCATGGCGTACCCTTGGAGATTCACACCGACCAGGGCCGGAATTTCGAATCAGAGGTCTGGAAGAGCCTAATGGACTTGCTAGGCATAAAGAAAACGAGAACAACGCCACTCCACCCTCAATCAGACGGCATGGTAGAACGGCATAACAGGACCATCAATCAGTATCTTGCTATGTTTGTCGACGAGAATCAGAGAACCTGGGACAAGCTGATACCTCTGTTCCTCCTAGCTTACAGAAGCTCTCAGCATGAATCTACCGGCTACACTCCATCCATGATGTTGACCGGCAGAGAGATGCGGTTACCAATCGACATGACGAGACCACCACCGAACGAGGACATAGCGGACCTAGCTACGTTACCTGAGTATGTCGCCGACCTAGAAGGAAAACTGCGCACTATACACAGATGTGTCAGAGATAGGCTCCTCTTAAGCAGTGACCGGATGAAGATGCGCCTGGATCGCAGAGCAACACCCCATGCATTCAAGGAAGGTGATGCAGTGTGGCTGTACCAACCAACAAGGAGAAAGGGCCTCAGTCCCAAACTTCAGAAACCATGGGAAGGGCCATACTTGGTGACTAAGAAAATTAACGACCTAGTCTACAGAATCCAGCTGTCTCCAAGAACTAAACCCAAAGTTGTTCACATAGAGAGGTTGAGTCCCTATCGGGGCAACGAACCCCCAAGTTGGCGGCCGGCAAATACTGTTCGGGACGAACAGTCTTAAGGAGGGGGGGCAGTGTTACAAAGCTTCTTAACAGATGTAGGTGCGGTGTTGCCACATCTCCAGAACTTCCCCAACATCTGGGAATTTTTGCACAGTCTGGCAACACCGCCTCCCCACCCCCCTGGGGGTGCCTGGGATGACCCCCCTCAGGCGAAGTCTCAACCCTCTAGGACCAGAAATAACGAAGTTACCAACTTGTACCCCGTCGGAACGGATAACTGAGGTCTGCACATTCCGAACACCCTGTATATACACCCTGTATACGCAGAGAACCCTTACACCCTGTATACGCAGAGAGATCTTATAGCTCGAGAAACACCTCTTGTGTAACATAGGAGTGGTGACCACATTTGGATCATCCTGTATATACATCCCCCTGTATACACACGGGACCGATCTGTATTCACAGAACCTTCTAGTGAAAGAAGGTCCTGGAACGTTCTGGAATGGAATGCTCTAGAAAGGAGGGGAAGGTACGGCGAGTATATAAAAGCGAAAGCAAGCCAGCCCGAGTTCAGTTCAGTAAGAGAATGTGGTAGTGACTTGAAGCAGTGTAAAGTGTTAAGAGAGTAGTGACTGTAGTACCAGATTAGTGACTTTTGTTGAGAGTAGTAATTGTAAGGCCAGTAAATGAAGTGTTTTGTGAGAGAGACATTCTAGAAATTTTATTGTATCCATATTTAGAGTGTAAATAAAGCTGTTTTGTTAAAATTTAAAGTCTCACTTATCCAGAACCCGGAGAAAACGCAACAATACGTTGGACTCTCTCTAAGTTTGTTTGGGCCTGATATCCGCCAGTGTTGGACTCAAGGCAGTATCATGTGGAATTTTGCTTTAGAACAAGATCTAGGCGAAATCACATACGTGTTTCGAAGCTCACAGTGGAGGCCTTAATCTCCGAGGGTTATTCAATTCCTCTAGAGATCTCAGACTCTCCCCGAGTTCGACTGGACTTGACACCTGCCAGTGGTTAACTCAAGGCGGTGTCACATAGAACTTCGTTGCTGAGCAACATCCAAGCGAAGTTGCTTGCCTGTTTCGAAGCTTACATTGGGGTTTTCAGTCTCCAAAGCTTATTCTACTCTTACAGAGATCTCAGCCTTTCTCTGAGTTCGTCCTGACTCGACATCCGCCAATGTTTGACTCAAGGCGGCATTACACGGAACTCTCCTCTTGACTCCAGTTAGTGGCCTCTTACGACAGGCAGGAGATACCATGGACCTATTCTTTTTATTTCGTCCCCGGATCCACAGGGGACTTACCTTTACTATCTCCTCTGCATATTTTTCTTTACAATTTACTTTGTCTGCGTGATAAAACTTCTTTAAACGGACTTTCCAGTTATCAGCAATGCCTTTATTTTCTAGTGATAAATTTTCAACCTTGTCCTTTATAAATTTACTTTTTCTCCCCGATTTATATTGTAGTCCCCTTACCTGCCGGTAAGCTTAATTCGATAATCCACTTTTTATGTAATTTTCGATTTATTCACTATTGCTTTGTATCCATACTTCTTTGCCTTGCAACAGTTTGGTTTGATCATATTTTTAATTTGTTTGTATTTACTGTATGCCCTCTCGTTTCTAACCTTTCGCTTATTACGTTCTTTTATTAACTGTTCTGATGTAATCCACTGCTTTCTGGATTCTAGTTGCTTCTTGCGCGGTACTTTTCCGTAATTACCTCTAAATTGCCTTTTATGCCTGCCTACGCAGATATTCCAACGCTGAAAATTACCATATTGGTTTTTAGATAAATAAACAAATTGATATACACTATTTTATTGAACGTATAACTACAGTTTCGCTGAAGTTCTCAGATTTGTTAAGTACAGAATGACAAAAAGTGCGGTATACGTTTAATAAAATAGTGTAAAACAATTTGTTTATTTATTCTATTTATTCTATTTGACAATGGATTTACATTCAAGTATCGGCCTCAACAATATCATACCGTATTGATTTCTTCTTTAAACTTTTCTACAATATACAACTACTTTTTGTACAATAAAAGTTATGTCCCGTCTTCAGTAATTCGTGATTTTATGGTATTTATAAAGTAAGTCTGGTTGAAAATGTCAACAATTAGAAGCTGTCAATCATATTATTATTTATTAGTTGGCAGCATTATAAGTATTTGAATAGTTAAAAGCTAAAAGTAAATCCGACGTCATGTTTACCGGTAATAAAAAAATGTGGATAGCTTCTTGTAGCTACAAAGAACATGTTTTAGAAAGCAAGATCCTTCCTACATTAAAACATATATGGAAAATAAAAGCAGTTTTGAAAAGGTGAAACAAACTGTAACGACAGACGAAAAAGTGACTCTTATAATAAACACGGCTTAAAGAATCTACAACGGAAACTTTGAAATATGTTGATTTTAATTTTATATATACAAAAGGTCTTAAAAGCAACAGTTTTAACGATCCATATTTTGCAAAAATTGTTATATTTGAGCGGAGAGAGACTTTGGTTTCTTTGTTTTTTTTATTGCATTAAGTGATAACATAAATTTTATATTTATTTGTAAATATGTAATGATATTGTTGCTATTATTAAAGATATATATATATATATATATATATATATATATATATATATATATATATATATATATATATATGGATATATATATATATATATATATATATATATATATATATATATATATATATATATATATATATATAATAGTATAATATATTCGTGTTTTCTGACTGTCCATGTGTATATTATTTGAGTTTCAAAATAAACTGTATAAACTGTATATATTATGGACTAACATGAATCACTTAATCAGTCATAAGCTACCAAAACAGAAAAAAAGTCTTGACGCAGCAAGTGCGTTATGGTAGCGAATTTTCTTAAAAAATTTTTTAATAGCAAATGCCTTTCTTTGATGAAAGCAGGCATCAAACTTGGTTGCCTATATAGTACAAACAATGTACCATATTTCATCGAAATAACTTTATTGTTTGAAAATATATAAACATTTTTCAAAAGTCTGGATGCAGCAAGTGTATTATGGAAGTGAATTTCCATAAAAATGTTTTTAATAGCAAATTGGAGCAGGCATCAATCTGATTATCGGTATAGCCTATGTAGTAGAAACAATGTACTATATTTTATCAAAATTACTTATGGTTTGAAAATATACAAAAATTTTCCGAAAATAAACTTAAATGTTGGTTTCCTAACCAACAGGGCTTACGTTAATAGCAAATTGAGTTATTGAAATTTGAAGGCTTTAATGAAAATTCGGTAAATTTGCAAACGCTTTTCAAAAAATGTTTTCAGAAACATTACTAGGAACCCACCTGTATGCACAAACCACAAGAAAAATTTCTTGTTCACACCACTCAAGGAAGTGACGGGACTGGGATTGATTAGGGGTGCTGGGCGGGGTAGGTAGTAAAAAGGAAATATGAGCAGAAAATGCGAAGAAAACTGCTTTAAAGCTGTCTATTTGAAGCCATATCCCCATTAAACCCTGCCTACCCCTCACAGCACCCCTATTTGCCTCAGGTCACGTAACTTCCTTGGGGGGTATGAACAAGAAGTTTTTCTTGTGGTTTATGCAACGAGGGTGGTTGTATGCACACGAGGGGAGAAGGAAAATGCCTACGACGAAGCAGACTTCCCCCCGGTTCGACTTGCGGCAGGGGTGGGGGGTTGGGGTGGATGCTTTGTCATGGAGATTTTCCATCCCCCTCGCGTGCATACAACCACCCTCGCTGCATAAACCACAAGAAAAATGTATTGTTCCTACCCGCCAAGAGTTACGGCACCTGGGGGAAGGGGTGCTGTGCGGGGTAGGCAGGGTTTAAGTGGGATATCGCTTCAATATGTAAAAAAGACAGCTTTCAAGCCCGTTTTATTCGAATTTTCTGCTCATATTTCCTTTTTACTACCTACCCCGCCCAGCACCCCCACTCACTCCTGGTCCCGTAACTTCCTTGGGGGGTGTGAACAAGAAATTTTTCTTAGGGTTTGTGGACCCAGGGGGGGGGGGGTCTCTAGGCAGGTCTCTGCAAACAGTTTTTTGAAAAGCGTTCGGGAGTTAAACTGCAAATTTACCGAAAATTCGCTACCAAAACGCACTTGCTGTGTCCAGATTTTTTTCTTACAAACGCAGCATATTTCGATAAAAAATGCAAAAATACATTAACGAATTTGTTCTACGAAAATTAGCTAAAAAAATATAGACCGTTAAACCATAAACTTAACTAAACCGACAGCCAAAGCATCAGAGAAAGGGTCTATTTGAAATGAATTTTCTGTAAATATTTTAGTAAAATGAAGGGCAATGGCACATTTCTTGCAACATTTTCTTTTTACAATCCGTATTTATTTCAGGTTCTTTGCCTAAACATTGCCAATTTTGACATTTTAAATTGCGAATTTGACGTTTTGAGGAAAACTCCAAAATTAGTTTCTTTAACTGCCCATAACGTCTTTGTCTTTAAAGCTAGATACCTAAATTTTGGTACAGAGTTCACTCTTTATAATACAAGCACGCGTACCAAATTTGGTTTTTTTTAGAAAGAAAACAAAACACCGGGAAAACCGATTTTCCTGGTTAACGAACTTATCCAAGCCACATCGGTTCATTATTTTTTGAGTTATCGGTCGGATATATATATATATATATATATATATATATATATATATATATATATATATATATATATATATATATATGTATGTATGTATGTATATATAACCTCTAACTCTGGCAACTTGTTAAATGCACGGTTATATTATTTATTTTCTTTCTATTAACTGTTATTAACTGAACAATTTTATTCCTAAGGGAAAACCAATCTGTTTTATAAATTCTTTAAAAAAGTCAAGACATATATCTGCCGATATCTGCCGAGGTCTGCAGAACACTGCTGGTACCTTGATAGAAGATACGTATCTCATTGTGTGAAAAGCAATGGCATTCTCCTTGGGTCCAGTGTAACATACTTTATTAACACTGTCAATAGATGATGTGTACATCCAAATTTTTTTGGCCAAAAGTTTTGGACGACATCAGACCCGGGTGCCTTCCAGTTATGAAGCCTTTTAATAACCTCCGAGAGTTCATCTGTGGTAAAGGGCTCACGATGCACCTTTTCATAACATTGGCTAGCTCGATGTTCCTCATTAACCCAGTTGGTGCTAATATTGCACGAAGCTGGTGTGGCTAGTTGACTTTTCCAAAACTCTTTGATTTGTTTATTTGGAAAACTATCGGTAGCTGTATAAGTAGCTGAATTAAGCGGACGATTGAAAGTTATTTCAGAACGTACGATCATATTATTGTCTCATTTCCTATTGTTGCTAGCTTTATATCTCCTCAAACGTCCTGCGCATACAGAAAATTTCTGTTTTGAGATATTCAAACCTTCTTTTGCAGTGTCATTGCCTGGATCTTGTGCTGACTGTTATCAGACTTCACATATTATTTCCGCTATACGTCTCTGCAATCTTCTTGACTGCACTCCCTCAATGTATTGCGTCACTTGTTTAATTTCTTTTAAAACTGTGTCCACCCTGTTTGTCAACTTATTTTCTCAAGGTGGTACTCTTTGAGCCTAGACTGCTGCAGTGTGTTCGCTTCTAGAAGGTGCATGAGATGGTAGAATTATCCTGTTCAACAAATCCAATATGACTGCAAGCTTTTTAGATGGTAATATTGGTCTACTATAATGATTTGTTCCTTCAGATTCCGCGACTGCCGTCTCATTTCTGTGGACAATTTGGCTATGAGTTCCTCATTTTTCTGCGTATCCTTGATGTGTTCTTTTTGCTCAGGATGTACAGGTTGCAGATTCCTACCATTAAACGGCCGGCATCTCGTTATTTTTCGTAAGTGGTTGCCTATATCCAATCGCCTGTTGCCCGAGTTGTGTAACTTAATAGTAAATGCGCATAACTGTTTTGTTCATATCCATAGTCCATTTTATGCGCCGTCTTGGTAATCTCATCTGGGAGTGCTGGTGGTTTTCCTGCGCAGTATTCTTAATAAGTGGACCTCCTGGTCTCCCTTGGCTCTTCTGCTGGTGATGTTGGACTGTAGTTTATTGTATGACAGGGGTCCGCCCCATGAGACCCCCGCCACCGACGTCCCGCATGCTGTCAGTGCCGGCTCCAGACATGCCCTGGCGAATCCCAGGCGAATCCCAGGCAGCGGATTTTTTTTGTGGTATTGTTTTTGTTCCATTCCCATGAGTATGCCATCAATTAGCTCTGGTGGCCTAAGTAGGGATGGAGGAACGAATTCATAAATAAGTAAAGTAATTTGGATAAGAGAATATGGGGTATTGGTAGAAAAGGAAACAGGTAAATAGGACAGCGGACATCTGGCGTTGCTGGTCGCAGCACATCCACCGGGCAAACACATTATTATGATTATTATTATTATCAATACTGTTATCTATCACAAGCTTATTGTATACCGGTTGTATATGTTTAATTCTTATAATTATACTTTTTCTTTAGTTATAAACCTGAAATTTGGCACATATTATAGCA
This sequence comes from Tillus elongatus, assembly GCA_964006375.1. Lineage (NCBI taxonomy): Eukaryota > Metazoa > Arthropoda > Insecta > Coleoptera > Cleridae > Tillus > Tillus elongatus. The sequence goes on along the minus strand of OZ023269.1, from coordinate 105,644,684 downwards.
TCTATAAAGGCAATGTATGTACCGACTTCAATTTAAAATCACTTTCTTATTCTCAAAGATACCACAGTTGTTTGGATTATTAACATTATTTGGATTGGGTGGAATTTCTTATATTCGTGAAATGATTTGTGTACATAACATTCTTTCTTAGATACGCCGCAAATGTTAATATTCTCTCGATGAAAAAAAATCTCTGGACGCAGCAAGTACGTTATGGTAGCGAATTTTCTTTAAAATATTTTTAATAGCAAATGTCTTTCTTTGATGAAAGCAGGCATCAAACTTGGTTGCCTATATAGTAGAAACAATGTACCATATTTCATTGAAATAAATGTATTGTTTAAAAATATATAAACATTTTTCAAAAGTCTAGATGCTGCAAATGTGTTATGGAAGTGAATTTCCATAAACATGTTTTTAATAGCAAATGCGAGCAGGCATCGATCTAATTACCGGTATAGCCTATGTGGTAGAAACAATGTACTATATTTTATCAAAATAACTTATGGTTTCAAAATATACAAACATTTTCCGAAAATAAACCTAACTGTTGGTTTTCTATCCAACAAAGCTTACGTTAATAGCAAATTGAGTTATTGAAATTTGAAGGATTTAATGAAAATTCGGTAAATTTGCAGATTAGCTCGAAAACGCTTTTCAACAAATTGTTTTCAGAAACATTACTAGGACCCCACCTGGATGCACAAACCACAAGAAAAATTTCTTGTTCACACCCCCCAAGGAAGTTATGGGACTGGGAGTGAATAGGGGTGGTGTGCGGCGTAGGCAGGGTTTAAGGGGGATATGGCTTCAAGATGTGAAAAAGACAGCTTTCAAGCCCGCTTTATTCGAATTTTCTACTCATATTTCCTTTTACTACCTACCCCGCTCAGCACCCCTACTCGGTCCCGTAACTTCCTTGGTGGGTGTGAACAAGAAATTTTTCTTGGGGTATGGGGGAAGGTTTCTGAAAACAGTTTTTTGAAATACGTTCGGGAGCTAAACTGCAAATTTACCGAAAATTCGTTACCAAAACGCACTTACTGCGTCCAGATTTTTTTCTTACAAACGCACCATATTTCGATAAAAAATGCAAAAATGCATTAACGAATTTGTTCTACAAAAATTAGCTAAAAAAGTTATGCACCCCTACTCACTCCTGGTCCCGTAACTTCATTGGGGAGTGTGAACAAGAAATTTTCCTTGGGGTTTGTGGATTCAGGGGGGTGGGGGCCTAGGCAGGTTTCTGAAAACAGTTTTTTGAAAAGCGTTCGGGAGCTAAACTGCAAATTTACCGAAAATTCGCTACCAAAACGCACTTACTGCGTCTAGATCTTTTTCTTACAAACGCGTCATATTTCCATAAAAAATTCAAAAATGCATTAACGAATTTGTTCTACGAAAATTAGCTAAAAAAAATTACACACCCCTACTCACTCCTGGTCCCGTAAACAAGAAATGTTTTGGGGGAATGGGGGTGCTGTGCGGGGTAGGCAGGGTTTAAGGGTGATATGGCTTCAAGATGTGAAAAAGACAACTTTCAAGCCCGTTTTATTCGCATTTTCTGCTCATATTTCCTTTTTACTACCCACCCTGCACAGTACCCCTATTCACTGCTGGTCCCGTAACTTCCTTGGGGGGTGTGAACAAGTAATTTTTCTTGGGTTTTGTGGATCCAGGGGGGTCTAGGCAGGTTTCTGAAAACAGTTTTTTGAAAAGGGTTCGGGAGCTAATCTGCAAATTTACCGAAAATTCGCTACCAAAACGCAGTTACTGCGTCCAGATTTTTTTCTTATAAACGCATCATATTTCGATAAAAAAAGATAACATGCATTAACAAATTTGTTCTACGAAAATTAGCTAAAAAAATTATAGACTGTTAAACCATAAACTTTACTAAACCTACAAATAAATATCCAATAAGCCACCAAACTTAACTAAACTGACAGCAAAAACATCAGAGAAAGGGTCTATTTGAAATGGATATTCTGTAAATATTTTAGTAAAATGAAGGGCAATGACGGTTGAATCTGAAACTTAAGGGTATGCAGAACACTCCTCTTGCAACATTTTCTTTTCAGAAACGGTATTTGTTTTACATTCTTTGCCTAAACATTGCCAATTTTGACGTTTAAAATTGCGAGTTTGACGTTTTGAGGAAAACTCCAAAGTGTGTTGTTTTAACTGCCCATAACTTCTTTGTCTTTAAAGCTAGGGACACAAATTTTAGTACACAGTTTACTATTTATAATACAAACATGCGTACCAAACTTGGTTGCCGTTACTTTGTTATTTCCGGAGATATGAATTTTTTTATAAAGAAAACACAAAATTTTCCGGGAAAACCTGGTCCGATTTTCCTGGCTAACGAACTCGTCCAAGCCACTTGCAAAAGGAAGGTACCCCACAAATTTTATCAAGATCGGTCCATTATTTTTTGAGTTATCGGTCGGATATATATATATATATATATATATATATATATATATATATATATATATATATATATATATATATATATATATAACACAGGTCTCCCCATAAGCGAATTAAAAAAAAATCGCTAAAAAAACAAAAACGATTACATTACCATCAAATATTTTATACATTAACTCTTGGTGATATTCTGAATGAACTTCCAGTGTGGATTTACCTTAAACCAGTAACTGCAATTATGTCTATTCACGAAAAAACCATTCAATTGAAAAGTTGCCTCATCTGATATCACGATGTTTTTGATGATGTCCTGGTTAACATTTCTCTGTGCAAAGATTTTCTGCAAAATCAACCCCACGGTCGAAATAATCTTCAGATAATTCCTGAACTAGATGCTTTAAAAAAATTGCCTCTTTAATATTCTTCTCACTGAAGTTTCAGATTAGGAGTACAGAAAGGTGAGTAATAGTATGACGACTAATTATGTGGGCGTTCGGCAACGCTTATCAAAATAAGCAATGCTCTATTACTACGAGTTGCCGTTTTGGGTCGATCTGAAGAATTGCGATTTTCACACTCCTGGTTTCTCAAAACTTTTAGACAGTTCGTGTTAGGGTGGATCTAGTAAGGGATATTCTCTACGGATGCGTGTCATTAATAAGTGACACGCTTCCCCATGAGTGCTCTTTTGACCTCCACGTCTAACTATTGTTAGAATTTCTATCCTTTTCGTTTCTATTAAGTTCACTTTTCACATATAAATTACCTTAATCAAAATAACAGAGATGACATGATGTACCAAAATTAAATTCATGGGAAAAGAGTGCTTTTCTAATAAAATTCGCTACCATGATGCACTGGTTACGCCGGGCATTCTCTGGATTACATTCAATTTAAATCCTCATCCCTACATTCGTTTAACGTATGTATATTAAATAGGCCAAATCTCTGATTACATTCACATTGACCAAGTTCACCAGGCGCCAAAATTTGAGTAGTTTTGTCAACGTATGCGTTCACAGTCCCGCTGAGTTTCTGCTGGAACTCAACTGTTGCCAATTTTTCAAAGCGGAATGACAGATAAACGTCACAAAATAGTGCTTGAAGTTGCGTTCATTAGTCTCCCTCCTCTAAAATGTGTCGCTAGTCAGCATATAAGCGCCTAAGCTCAGCTGCTGGCGCCACGTGAACTCGGGCATTTCCTTTAAAAGACTAATTGTTAAATTTACCCATATTTGATAAATGTCAGACATAACTTTAAACAGATGGATTACATGACCTCTAAACAATCGTGACAACCAGTCAAATATGTTTCCTTGGGAGAGATCTTACTATGTACTTAAATTCAACTTTCTAAGTTTATAAAAAATTGAGTTATTCAAATTTTAAATTTTCTTTCGAAATTTTTTTTTCTCCAAAAATTACATAGTTATTTTTATGAAATTTGGTAGATATCTTGAATTAGGAGAGACCTTACTCCACACCAAAATCAAACTCTCTAAGTTTATAGAAAACTGAGTTATTCAAATTTGAAGCATTTAATATTTATTTAACATGAAGTTTTTACCACAGAAATCGTAGAAACGACGAGGCGATTTTCACGTCTCTAGTATCAGGATCACATGAGAGGATAGGCAGTGGCATGTTTGAAACTAATGTTGTACATGCAGTTTGTTATTCTGCAGATGATGTTTTCAATATATGGTGAATGTAACAGAATAGTTGAGACAACAGTTCTAACATTTAACAACAGATTCCATTATTTGGCTCCAATGAATAGAACAAACTTCAGCAGAATTAAAAGTAAGCCGTCAAGTCATGGAATAATACTGACACGACGAGTTGTTAAACGTTTCAAAATTGAAGACAATGAAATGAATGAAATTATAGTTCTTGCATATTTTGAAGCATGTCTACAAAGTTCGTTAAGAAGTAGGTCTCGAGATTTGGGTTTATCTATCTGGCCAATACACAGAATATTGAGAAAGCACAATATGCATAATTAGGGAATTTTTATTTAAAAAAAATTCACTTATAGAGAGGTATCGATGGTGAGACTTTGCAAAAATTATTTCAAATGAGTGCGAACTAGGACCACTAGAACCCATATCCGGGGTCAGTTTCAATTTTTATAAACATTATTATTATTATTATTATTATTTATTATTTATTTATTGGTAAAAATCATACAGTATGCCAATACAATAAGTCTAGGACTTGTGGTGTACATTTGCATAATTTTAAAAGTTACATCTAAAGGAATGTGACAATTATATACCAAATTCGGCAAACTTCAGATTTTGACAAGCCAGGAAAAAATAATTCTCTTCACTTTCATTTCTTCCACCTAATGCTTCACCCATTGCCTTTATTTATCATAGATCTGAACCACTTCAATACACCATCGCAACTATAACTCAATCTCCACATACCATATTGTTTCCAAAATTATCAATTTTGTACCAGACGAAACTGACATTAAACGTCAATCATTTCAATTATTAATTAATATATATATATATATATATATATATATATATATATATATATATATATATATATATATATATATATATATATATATATATATATATGTATCCGTCTGATAACTCAAAAAATAATTAACCGATTTCGATGTAACTTGCAAGTGCCTTTCTTTTATAAATGGCTTGGATGAGTTCGTTAGCCAGAAAAATCGGACGGGGTTTTCCGGGAAAATTTTCAGTTTTCTTTCGAAAAAAATTTTTTTCTCCTAAAATTACAAAGTTATTTTAATGAAATTTTGTGGATATCTTGGCTTAGGAAAGATCTTACTACGTATTAAAATTAAACTCTCTAAGTTTATAGAAAATTGAGTTATTTAAATTTGAAGCATTTAATAAAAATTCACTACCATAACGCACTTGCTGCGTCCCAAGTTTTTTATATTTATTTATGGACTTGGTTACAACCAATTTGGTCCTAGACTCACATATAATTTTTTTTTAATAATTAATTTTACAGTTTAATGAAAATTCGCGTTCATAAAGCACTTGCTGTGCCAGGCTCGTTTTATTATTAAATCGTCGCGACTAAAAAGAATCACTTGTATAACGACATGTTGCATAGTACACGGATTACGAGACAGTAAGTAAATCTTCAATGAATGAGGGTTCGAAGGTTTGTGGATGTAGAAGGTAGGAGTGTAGGGCGATTGCTGGGGGTCAACTAACAGTCTAACAGCTGCGTTACGATTACGGCTAGGGCCGTAGTTACGTCACAATACTCAATTGAAAACTATAATAAGGCTGGCCACGTGCCACGAGCCACAAGTCTTCCTCCTCTGGGATAATAAGCACTTCTGTTGAACCACCACGTGCCACTATTATGGTCGATTTATGTTATCACTTACAAATTTGACGGACCACATACACCATACGCCACAAACTTATCCTGTCATAAGTTTCTCAAATAAATGTTGCTTATGTGTCTCTAGAAAATATAGCATAGGCTACATGTTCATTGTCTTGTCGAAAAAAATTCGCTAATAAGGAGATCATGACTTTTGAATTTAAAAAAGAATCTTCAAATGAGCGAGAACTAGGACCCATAGAACCCATATTCTGGCAGTTTTTTATCTTTTATCATCTTCACATACATATACATATACTCTTTCTTTTCTGAATTCAGCACACTAATTTTTTTGGAAGTTTTATCAACTCGTTTAAAAATTATTCACAGTTGAAGATGCAAAAACGCATTTCACTCATTCCGATAGGTAATGTGCTGATAGTCAATGTTTTGTTGGTTTGTAAACAAAAAATTGACTATCAGAACATTTCTTATCGGAATGAGAGAAATGCGGTTTATTATTTCAGTTTACCGGTCGGTTTGATACTTGATAGTACTACCGAAATGAGAATATACTATAGATATATATACTATAGAAATGAGACTACTGAGATTGAAGTTTTATGACAAATTGCTGCCGACCCAACTTTGAGCACGAGAAAATTGGCCACTGTTTCAAACATCAAAAGAAGAACTATTCAGCGAATATTGAAGCATCATAAATTTCACCCGTATAAAATTAATCTTGTACAACAAAACGAATAAAGATGATTTTGATCGGCGGCTGGAGTTTTGTGAAGTTATGACTGCGCGAATAGCTGATAACGGGAACTTTCTGTTCAATATCTGTTTTTTTTAGACGAGTGTACGTTTTTATTAAACTCTACAGTTAGCCGTCATAATTGTCGTTATTGGGCAGATAATAATGCAATAAGTTTCACGAAGTCCACACTCAAACTCCACAGAAATTGAATATCTGAACTGGCATTTTGGAGACCGTTTAATCGAACTAATTTTTCTTGCTGGCAATTTGAGTGGCGAAACGTATTTTGAGTTACTAGAAGATATCGTTTACCTTTTACTAATTGACATTGTTTAAAATGATGATCACTATCAAGAAAATCAATTAGTGTTTCAACAAGATGGAGCTCCTCCGCATTTTTCACAACCTGTTAGGGAGTTTTTGAATAGAGAGTTTTCAGGACAATGAATTGGGAGTAGAGGTGCTATTGAGTGGCCCCCTAGATCACCGGATTTAACTCCTTTAGACTTATTTCTATGGGGCCATTTAAAGAGTAGAATTTACGCAACAGAACCGGAGTCCCTGGAAGAATTACGACGACACATTGTTGAAGAATGCCGTCTAATAACTCCACAAATGCTCCACAATGTCAGAGTTCATTTTGAACAAAAATTGTACTTTTGTATGGAAGCTGGTGGTCAACAATTTAAACACTTACTTAACTGAATAAACATTTTTGAACGTTTGGTTTTGTTTTTTAGTTTTTTTTTTAACGAAAAATTGCCTAATTAGTGCATTTCTTATTACAATGAATGAAATATGTTCTGGCAACTCCAACTGTGAATAATTTTTAAACGAGTCGATAAAACTTCCAAAAAAATGTATGTGCTGAATGCAGAAAAGAAAAAAAAAATGATGTAACACTCGACCCATGTTCCCTATTTAAAATATAAGGGTTGTTATCACTACCCTTCAGGGGTTGATGTGACAAAGTTGAGTTTTATGTCAAAACATGTCCCCCTCAATATTAAAATTGATGTGTTTCAGCGTTTCTTAAAAAAATTCTCTGGGCGCAAATGGGTGTGTTTCGTTTTCAATGTGGCACCCTGTATATATATATATATATATATATATATATATATATATATATATATATATATATATATATATATATATATAGTGGGGTCTGGGTCTTACGAGTAGCAGATTTAACGATCTTCTAATTTAACGAGAAAATTTTGGTGATTTGAATGAATTTGTGTAAGAGGCAATGCTAAAATGTTTCTAATTTAATGAGACCGCCTTTCGGACGATTTCGGTTTTAGCGAAGTAATTATTGCGCTGACTCGTTCACATTTTTATTGGGATACACAGATGTGCGAAAGTAAACAAGAGGGTTTCGTCTTTTTGTGAATTTCGTTGCCTCTCTACCTAAAAATATGACCATTCAGACACACTACGACTAGATGCAGTTGTTTCTTGGTTGAGACATGACTACTGTACACAACACAAGAGAAAATATTTATGGTTTCTTTCACTCAGACGATGATAGAGACTCCTGTTACCACTTGACATCAACGTTCGTTAGTTCGTTACAACTGTACATTTGTGTGGCTTTTTGTTTAAATCTTGAAACTTGCGCCTTATTCCGATCAGTTTTCGATCACCGCATATTTCAGGCAGGTTAATAGTGTTTTGTTTACACAATGTCCGCGTCCGGTATTTAATTACCATTAAACCAAAAATGTCGATATTAAAACAAGTGAAAACGGTAGCGAAAAAAAGTGACGTTTGTAGGTAGTACGGTATTGCATTGTCTACATTATCAACAATTATAAAGTGCAAGAATGCTATTGTTCAGGTTAGTAGTTCCAACACTATTGACAACAAGAGAAAAAGTCTAAAAACAACCGAGATGGAGAACATGGACACAGCATTGTTTGATTGGTTCAAATATCAGAGGCACGTAAACATTGCTATAAGTAGCCTATTTCTCCAGGAGAAAACTGTTTCTCTTGGTAGAGAAACACGATATGGAGAGAATTTCCAATGTTCTACAAGTTGGATGTCTCGTTTTAAACAAAAACATTCAATTAATTCAGGAAAAGTTTCTGTAGAAGCAAAATTTGTAAATAAGGAAGTCATATCTGATTGGCTTCAAAATAACGTCCTAGAAATATCCGAAGAATATCAGGCATGTGATATCTTCAATGCAGACTAGACAGGATTTTGTTACAAATTTTAGCGCACAAAACTCGAAAATTCAAACACGAAAAATGTGTTGGTAGGAAGTTATCCAAAGAGCGACTGACTGTACTAGTTTGTGTAAATTATGATGGTTATGAGTTTCGAAGATTATTGGTTACTGGCAAAGCACAAAAACTAAGATGTTTTTAAAATGTAAGGAATCGGTGAAATATGTTGTTAAAAAGTCTGGACGCAGCAAGTGCGTTATGGTAGTGAATTTTCATTTAAATATTTTTAATAGCAAATATGTTTTTTTAACAAAGTAGGCATCAAATTTGGTTACCAGTATAACCTATATGGTAAAAAATATGTGCCATGTTTCATCAAAATAACTTTATTGTTTGAAAATGTACAAAAATTTCCGAAGTGTTCCCGAAAAAAACTCGCTTCTTGGTCAACCTTATAGGTTAAGGCAAATTGAGCTATTCAAATATGAAGCATTTAATCATGGAAAATGCAAAAATGCAATAACATAAGGCGTGTTCCACTAAAAAAAAAAAAGAAAATTTGTATCACCAACGACTTATGGGCCACCTGTGATTGTAGAAATAATTTCTTAAGATGTAGCTCAAGACACCCTATAATTAATGTATATACTTTTTTCATATCTTGTATAATAACGGATATATTGAGCTTTATTGATTTTTTACGAAACTTCGACAAAAACTATATACCATTAAGCGATAAACTCTATAGCTAAGACTACTGCCAAGCATCAGAGAAAGGGTCTATTTGAAATGAATTTTCTGGAAATATTTTAGTAAAATGAAGAACAATGACGATTGAAACTAAGACTTCGGGGTTTGTAAAACATTCTTCTTGAGACATTTTCTTTCCATAGCCCGTATTAGATTCAAGTTCTTTGCCTAAATGTTGCCAATTTTGACGTTTTAAATCGCGACTTTGACGTTTTGAGGAAAACCCCAATTTATTTTTCTTTAAATGCCTATAATTGTTTTCTCTTTTAACCTACATAGCTAAATGGTAGGTAATTTACCTATAATGATATAAACCCGTGTACTAAATTTGGTTGCCCTTACTTTGTTATTTCCGGAGATATAAATTGGCTAACGAACCTATCCAAGCCACTTGTAAAGGGAAGGTATATACCAAATTTTGAGTTATTGGTGTGATATATATATATATATATATATATATATATATATATATATATATATATATATATATATATATATATATATATATATATATATCGAAACTGACCCCGGATATGTGTTCTAGGGGGCCTAATTAGCGATAATTTTAAGAAATTTTAAGAAATTCAAAAGTGGGTATCTCCCCACTAGTGAATTTTTTACAGAAAATTCACCAATAAAAAAGCATGGGTAACTGGCGATAGTTTTAAAACTAAAGTAGAAAAATGGGAGAGAGAACTGGAAAGAAAAAGGTTCAAGACGCAGCAAGTGTGTTATAGTAGTGAATTTTTATTAAATACTTCAAACTTGGATAACTCAATTTTCGATAAACTTAGAAAGTTTGATTTTGGTATGTAGCAAGGCCTTTTCCAAGGCAACATGTCCGCCAAATGTCATTAAAATGGCTTAGTATTTTCTGAAACTTTTTTTTTTCAAAAAACAACTCAAAATTTGAAAAACTCAATTTTCTATAAACTTAGAGAGTTCATTTTTGGTATGTAGTAAGGTCTTTTCCAAGGCAACGTATCCACCGAATTTCATTGAAATATCTTTGTAATTTGCGGAGAAAAAAAATTTTTTTTTCGAAAGAAAATTCAAAATGTTCTCGGAAAACCTCGTCCGATTTTCCTGGCTAACGAACTCGTCTAAGCCATTAATGAAAGAAAGGCACTTGCCGGGTTTCATCGAAATCGGTGAATTATTTTTTGAGTTATCGGTTGGATACATATACATACATACATATATATATATATATATATATATATATATATATATATATATATATATATATATATATATATATATATATATATATATATATATATATATATATAAACATATAAAAATTAAAACTGACCTCGGATATGGGTTCTAAGGGTCCTAGTTCGCGGTCATTTGAAAAAAAATTTGCAAAGTCTCACCATCGTTACCTCTCTATTAGTGTATTTTTTTAAAATAAAAATTCACTAAAAACAGAAAAATTTTGCTTGTGGTGGATAATTGTGTGGCACATACACAATTGACGAGTTTTAAGAACATCAAAATAGTTTTTCTGCCACTTAATATCACATCTGTATTGGAGTCTTTAGATCAGATGATTATTAACTCTCTGAAATGTAATTACAGGAGACAACTCGTCACGAAAATAATTGACAACATGGACAAGGATCAGTGTCAACTTTCGGTAATTGTCCTCGACGCTATTCGTTTCCTTGATCGTGTATGGAAAAATGTCTCACAAAAAACGGTGCAAGATTGTTTCAGGCATGTTGGTTTTCATTTTGGGCATAGAAATGAAAACGTTGATTTAAGCATTTCGGAAGACGTTATTGCTGACGAAAATATCGCCGACGAAGACGATAACATTCCTCTGAGTGAATGTGCTAGGGTTATGAAATTGGAACAAGTGCCGGATGCGATGGATCACCGTAACAGGGATAATTATGTGGGAGCTTCAGGTATTCCAACAGATTCCGAGATAATTGAAGCTGCAAATTTGAACAGTACCCAAAAAGTGATAGAAGATTCCGATTCAGGCAAAGAATCTAAAAGTCCCGAATACACCGATGTTTCATTCCAATATGCCATAGAGAAGCTGAGAATATTTTTAGAGAGCCTCAAACTCAGAGAATGAGCTAAGTTTAGTAACTTCCATAGAAAACTTTTCGGAAAGAAGGAAAAAGAAAAACCGACAGTATAAGTGAAAATCACAGACTTCCTTTAATGATGTGTATAAAGTTAGATTAAGTAATAATGTACAGTATATACAGTGATGTGTTTCTTCTATGCGAATAAAATTGTTGATTCAAACTAGGCAGTTACAGTAGACTTTCAATATTGATGGAAAGGGTTACAGGGGAGTAGTCCGGTTTGTACACTTACATATAAGTATGTACATATCTACATTTTTTTGTAGTTACTTCTTAGTTCTGATATAACGAGATCCGGTTTTTACGAGATGTTATTGCTACCGATAACTCAAAACGTCTGGACGCAGCAAGTGCGTTATGGTAGTGAATTGTCATAAAAATGTTTTTAATAGCAAATATGTGTGTTAGGCATCAAATTTGGTTACTAGTATAAGCTATAGAGTAGAAACAAGGTGCCATGTTTCAAAAAAATAACTTTATTGTGTGAAAATGTACAAAAATTTCCAAAAGTAAACTTAAAGTGTTCTCGGAAAAACTCGTTTCTTGGTCAACCTTATAGGTTAATAGCAAATTGGGCTATTCAAATATGAAGCATTTGATCAAAATTCGCTACCATAACGCACTTGCTGCATCCAGAATTTCTTTTCTTACAAACATGCATTATATGTCGATGAAAAATGCAAAAATGCAATAACATAAGGCGTGTTTGATTAAAAAAATAAAAAATTGAATCACCAACGACTTATGGGCCATCCCGTGATTGTAGAAATATTTTTTTCAGATGTAGCTCAAGACACCCTATAATTAATATATACATTTTTTTTTCATATCTTGTATAATAACGGATATATTGAGCTTTATTGATTTTTTACGGAAATTCGACAAAAATTATATACCATTAAACGATAAACTCTATAGCTAAGACTACTGCCAAGCATCAGAGAAAGGGTCTATTTGAAATGAATTTTCTGGAAACATTTTAGTAAAATGAAGGACAATGACGGTTGAAACTAAGACTTCAGGGTTTGTAAAACATCATTCTTGAGACATTTGATTTCCATAGCCCGTATTAGATTCAAGTTATTTGCCGAAATGTTGCCAATTTTGACGTTTTAAATCGCAACTTTGAAACATGGCACATTGTTTTTACTATATAGGTTATACTGGTAACCAAAATTGATGCCTGCTTTCTTAAAAAGAAAACACACATATTTGCAATAAAAACATTTTAATGAAAATTCACTACCATAACGCACTTGCTGCGTCCAGAGTTTTTATCTCTTGACCTCCATAGCTAAATTTTGGTACGTAACTTACCAATAAGGATATAAACTCGCGTACCCTTAGTTGGTTGCCCTTACTTTGTTAATTACGCACATATAATTTTTTTTCGAAATGAAACACAAAATTTTCCAGCAAAACCTGTGCCGATTTTTCTGAATAACGAACTAATCAAATATATTTACAAACGGAAGGTACATGCCAAATTTTATAAAGATCGGCCCATTATTCTTTGAGATAAAAATTTTTTTCGAATGAAAACTCAAAATTTTTCCGGAAAACCTCGTCCGATTTTTTGACTAACAAACTTGTCAAAGCCATTTACAAAATGAAGGTACATGCCAAATTTTATTAAAATCGGCCCATTATTTTTTGAGATAAGAATTTTTTTTGAATGAAAACTCAAAATTTTCCCGGAAAACCTCGTCCGATTTTCCTGACTAACGAACTTATCCAAGCCACTTACAAAAGAAAGGTACATGTCAAATTTTATCAAAAATCGTCCCATTATTTTTTGAGTTATCGGTGTGATACATATATACATATATATATATATATATATATATATATATATATATATATATATATATATATATATATATATATATATATATATATATATATATATATATATATATATATATATATATATATATAAACATATAAAAATTGAAACTGACCCCGGATATGGGTTCTAGGGGTCCTAGTTCGCGCTCATTTGCAAAAATTTTTTCAAAATTCAAAAGTCGGGATCTCCCATTAGTGAATTTTTTCTACGAAAATTCACTAAAAGTGAACTACATGTCAAAATTTAGATCTCTAAGTTAAAAGAAAAAAAGTTATAAGCATTTAAAGAAAAAAAATGGGTGCCACTTGTGATCAGAAAGACGACAAGAACAGAATATTGTGTGTTAAACAAAATCTATTGAATAGTAAACAAAAAGACTATTTTTACTTGTCTTAAAAATTCAAGAACTACGAAATAAATTGCTTTGAAAATTTTATAATTTATTTTTTGAAAATGTCAAAGTCATGTTTTAAAACGTCAAAACTGGTGAGTTTTAAGAGGTTGTGGGCATTATGCATGGAAAATATTAAATGAAATGTCTTTAACCACTTCCTAGATTTATGTTTCAATGGTTAAATGTTCTTCATTTGATTAAAATATTTGCTATGCTAAAGCGTTGAAAATATACACACGAGCTTATAATCCGTTTAGTACAACAAATCTGTCATATGCTCCATAGGCGAGTTGGTTAGGGCTAAAGTATCACAGTTATCTGAATCAGGTTTTTCAGCAGCTACATTTTCCTGAGAAATCCAAAGAAAAGTTATAACCCCCAACCCTAGCAGTGCATCCTCGTTGAATAATTAGTTTAAGTGTAGTTTTAACACACCAACCAAATAAACATAAGGTGAAAATATATTGTAAAATAGGAGTATCACATTATTGCTTATATTGTAGCAAGAATATGTATATGTATATATTTTTGTAAATATGTCTCTTAATGTAAATAAAAGTTTTGTTGATTGATTGATTGATTGCTAAGGTATCAAACTAAAATTCAAGGATGACGGGTGTTCAAATCCTCCAAATGTGTGAACGTTCTTTTGAGCCTTCTAAATTTTTTTTTCTTTTTTTAACGTTATATGATCATATTATGTAAATTGCAATACATTTTGATTACATTTTTGAGGTAAAAAATTATTAATGGAATGAGAACTCTTAAGATTTTTAATTCAATGTTAATAGCAGATCGGGTCATCTGTTGACTACTCATGCAATTCATCGATTAGAAATCTGATGAGCGCATTCTTGCCTTCAACCACCATCCCAATAGTGGTCTGTCACTTTAAAGATATAAAGTAGGAGAACAGGAGACACAGACCGGTTTCGTCCTGATTTGTATTCTTCAGTATGACATACCTGCACTCCAACCAGTCGGTCTGAATGCAGGTATTGCCATATAATGCAGATGGCGCTTCGCGCTATTCTTCACTCAAGAATGCACTCATCAGGTATTCAACCGCTGAATAGCATCAGTAGTCAACAGATGAGCGCCTAAAGTCAGCTGTTGATATCTGGTGAACATAGCTAATGTTTCCAGTATTGAAAAGGCAGGAACAGAGAAGCTTGGTTGCTGTTTCCGACTAAAAGTATATTTTCACCATAGAAACTTTTTACGCTGTATAAGGGACATATATTTCTACACTGTTTCCATATCTGGGGGGCTGCTCCAAAGACTTAATTGTCTCTAATATAATATTTATCTATCGCAGTTAATCTGACTTCTCTAGATTACAGGGAAAATGTTTGAGATCTCTGCCTCTGTTATCGATACTATCAGAGTAGTAGCCGCAACTCTTGCAGATATTTTGAACAGGCTAGTGATACAGGGTGATTTTCCGGAATGTTTAAAGTTGGGTAAAGGTACACGTATCTATAAGCATGGAGATAAATTGTTAATTGACAACTAGGGTGGTCACGAATCTAAGTTTTGTTTTAAATATTTGAAAAATTTGCGCGAGTTAGTTTATTAGTGCATACATTTTATAATGCATCTTAGAAT